>MU400579.1:0-223474 GCA_022578965.1 Xylaria sp. FL1777 | reverse complement strand
ATTTTTAGCTTTTTTTTTTTTTGTAGATTAAGTAGTTTAACTATAAAGTTAAAAATAACTTTTAGTTTTAGTTTTTTAAAAGCTTTTTAAGCTTTCTTTAAAATTAAAAAGGATTTTTCTTTATATTTTTTTTTTGTATATTTTATAAAGTAAAATGCCATTTTTCTAAAGTTTTAAATTAACATTTAAACATAGTTTAAAAATTTTAATGCTTATTATATATTTATAATAATAGCTAAGTTAAATATTTTTTAGTTTTATATTATATTAATTTTTAACTGTTAAATTTATATTTGTTTTAAAGTAATTATAAATTTTAAAAAGTTAATTTTTTATATATATTATATATACTTTTTTATATTAAGTTGTAATTTTGCTTATTTAAGTATTTTTAATACTTAAGTTATATATTTTTTGTATTTTTTTAGTGTTTTAAAATAAATTAAAATATTATTTAAGTAAATAAACATAAATTTGTTTAAAAACTTTTATAGGATTATTATTATTATATATTAAAAGCTAGCTAATATGTTTTATAGTTTTTATAGCATAACTATATACTTATATAGTTTATATACTGTTTATATAACAGTTTTTTATTTTTTTTTTTTAGCTATTTTAATAGCATAATATTTATTTAAAATATTAACTGCTATAAACTATTTTGCTTAATTAATGTTTTCTTTTATAATTACTAGCAAAATAAAAAAATATTTATTTATAATAGTAATTATGTTTAATAATTAATAATTAATTATTATTTGTTATACTAGTTTTTTTTTTTTATTAATTAGTTGTTTTTTATTTTTTATTTTAAGTACTAGTACTATAAGATATTTAATAAATAACTAAGATTTTTTTAAAAATCCTTTTATTAAGTTTTTTTAAATATATTTCTATAAAGCGTTTGTTTTATTTAAGCTTATATAATATACTTAATAAAGCTTTAGTTAACATTTTTTTTTAATAAAGATATAATAATTTTATAAGCTATATTTAAGAAGTTTTTTTTTTTTTCTTTTTTTAAATAGTTTATAAAATTTATAATATACTTTTAGTATTTTATTTAGAATTTTTTTTGCGATTTTTTTAATTTTTTTGCTTTATTTTTTACTTTCTTAATTAATAGTTTTTGCTTTTTATTAGATTAAAAAGTTGCTAATTTCTAGCTATAATATTTTTAAAATAATGTTGTAATTAAATATATTAGTAATATTTAATATAATTTGTTTTTTGTATTTTTATATAAATATATTAAAAAGTTTGGTTTTTTTAAGTACGCAACTATTATTATAGCTAAAAGTACTTTTATTAAATCTTTTAATTTTTTAGAATTTTTGCTTGTATTTCTAGGAAATTTTATTTTATTTTATTACTTTAAGTAAAATTATATTAGCTTATGCTTTTAAGTTAATTAAAATATTATACTTTTTTTTTTAATATATAAGTTTAACTTTAAATTAGTTTTGCTAGTTATTATATTAAACTTTATATAAAGCCTTAGTTTTTTTAGCTATTTGTTGCTTTTTTAGTAAATATTTATTTTGTTTTTTGATTTTTTTTTGTAAAATGTTTAAATGTTTATTTTATTTTGTACTTTAGATATTATTGTGCTTTGTTTTATTTTTGCTTTTAATTAAGCTTTAAATTATAGTTTTTAAGCTTTTTTATTTTTAGCAACTATTTTTTAATATAATTATGCTTTAATTAGCTAGTAGTATTTATAGCAGTTGTTTTTATATTTTTTTAAAATAGTATTATAAGTATAGTTAAAATTTTTTTTAAATGTTGCAAATTTTTATAAATCTTTATAATAAACTATAATTATAACTAACTACTTTAATTTATAAAAGTTTTATATTTTTATTTTTGTAATTTGTTTAAAAAACTAATTATTTTTTAGTTTATTAAGTAAATATTAGTAGTAATAATATATTATATAATAATTCTATAATATTTTATTATATTTTAGATTTTTTAAGCATAAAATATTATTATTGTTTTTTATTATAATTTTATTATAATAATAACTTTTAGCAATTAGTTAAATTGCTAGCTTTAGTTTTTAAAACGTATTAGTTTTTGTACTAACTATTAATATTTTTTTGTTTTGTTATATTTAAAGCAGTTTAAGCTATAAAAATACTTTGTTTATTTTTATTAGTTTTTTTTTTATAGTATTTTTTATAGCTTTTAATTTTATTTGTTTTTGCTTTAAAGTTTTATAAGTTTTATTTTTTTAAGTTTATTTAATAACTAAATGTTTTAATAGTTTATAATTAGTTTAATAATTATATTATTTATAGTTATAGTTTTATTTTTTTAAATATAATTTTCTTTTAGGCTATATTTTAAGCTTTAGTAGTTTAAAGTTTTTATAGTTTTATAAGTTTGCTAATTATGTTAATTTATTATTTTTTATTGTTTACTACTTTTAGTTAAACTATTTTTTTAAATTATATACTAAATAACTTTAATTATTTATATAGCAAATATATCTTTTTGCAATTTGTTTTAATAACTATAAAGCTTTTAAATAATATTTGTATGTTTATTTATTTTAATTTATATAAATAAAGCATTTAAATTTATTTAATATAGTACTTTTGTTTTAATTTAAAATAGCAACTTTATACTTTTGCTTTAAAAACGTATTTTTTAAATTGCTTTATTGTTTTTTATTATTTTAGACTTTTATAACTTGTATTTTTTTTTTAAGTTAAAAAATCTTTTCTTTTTTATAGCTTTTTTTTCTGTTTTTTTTCTTAAATTAACATTATTTTTAAAAGTGTTTTTTTTTTTATAGTTATAATATTTAACTTTAAACATATTTTAAGATTGTTATTTTTAAACTTTATTAATTTGCTTAAACTTTTATTTAATATTTTCTTAAGTATTTTTTTTTTTGTTTTTTTTAGTTCTTTTAGTTTTAAAGTACTAATTAAATAATTATTAATTAATTATAATAGCTATATTAATATATATATTAATTTTTGCTAGTTTATTTATTTTATATAGTTTGTTTTAAACTTAAGTTTTAAGTTTACTATAAAATAAGTAAAATAATATAAGCTTAAATAATTTTAAAATTACTGCTAATTGTTTAAATTTTATAGCATAATTTATTGCTGCTTTTATTTATTTTAAGCAATAAAATGCTTTTTTTGCATGTTTTGCTTTTTAAGTGTTTTTAAATAATACTTTTATTTAATTTTTAAACTTAACGTAATTTTTAAAAATCTTTTTTATTTTTAGCTTAAAGTTAGTTAACTTGTTAGCTTTTAGAAAATTTTTTAAAATAAGTTAAAACTATTTTAGTACTTTTTTTAATAAAAACTATAAAATAGTTATTACTTTTTAATTTTTTTTTATAATAGTAATAAAGTGCTATTTTAAATAAAGTTTAACATAATTTAAAAAAGCTTTTATATTTATAAATTTATTATAAAGCTTTAAAGCAGTAAGTTTAAAACTTTTAATGTTTAGCATTTTTAATATTATAAATAATCTTAATAATAAAAGCAATAGTAGTAATAAAAAGTTAAGTTTTTTATTTTAAGTTATTACTTTAAGTATAGTAGTAATAAAAGTAAGCGTTAAGTTTGCTAGTAATAATATTAATATTAATTGCAATATAATTATTTGTTTAAAGCTTTAACTTATTATTATAATATTAAATATTATTACTGCTTTAATTATTATAGCTAATATTTATGCTAGTTTAAAAGTTATAACGCTTAATGTTTAAGCTATTTTTTAAGTTAAAGCAACTAGTTTACTTTATAGCGCTAGCATTAACGTTAGTTTTTTTTTATTGCTACTGCTTAACTTTTTCTTTTTTATTACTGCTTTTTTTTTAATAAAAGTAGCTAATAAAAATACTAAAGTTTGTTGTTTTAGTACATTACTAGTTTTAAAAGTTTTTAAAATTTTTAAACTTAATTTTTAACTTTTTGTTTTTAATAACATAACTTAAATCTAGTTTATTAATTATTAAGTAAAGTTTACTTATATAATGCTATTTAACATTTTTATTTTTTAAATATTTTTTTAGTATACTTTTAAAAGTTTATTTTGTAAATTGTTTATTATTTAACTTTTTATACTAATATTTGTTTTTATATATTAAGTTTTATTAATTAAAAAGCTATTAAAGTATAATAAACTTGTTATATATTAATATAACAGGTTTACTTTTAAAGTTTTAATTTATAAGTAATAATAGGATTTTTAATAGTAGTTCGTTAAAAAAGTTTTTAAAGTACTTTTACTATTATATATTAATAAAAGTTTTAAAGAATTAAAAGTAATAAATATATTAATGCTTAATAGTTATAAAAAATTAATAGCTAAAAAACTAGAACTAAATAAATAACTAAATATAAAAAGTATATAATTATATAAACAAAAAAAAAGTAGAAAAAGTAGTAATTTTTCTTAAATTATTGCAAGTTTAGTAAGCATTAAATTATTATAAGCTTAATAAGCTTTAAATTATTATAAACTTAATAAGCCTTAAATTATTATAAGCTTAGTAAGCTAAGTAAATTATTATGTAACTTTAGCTTTAGCTAGCAAAAAAAGAGGTATAAAGTATATATAAAGGCATTAAGCCGCTTTAAAGGCCACCTTTATGCTAATTTTATAACAGTTTTATTTTATACTTTAAATATTATTACGCTTTGTTTTGTTTTTGCTTCTAGTTAAGCTTTAAATTGCAGTTTTTAAGCTTTTTTGCTTTTAGCAACTATTTTTTAGTATAATTATATTTTAATTAGCTAGTAATATTTATAGCAGTTATTTTTACATTTTTTTAAAATAGTGTTATAAATACAATTAAAATTTTTTTTAAATGTTATAAATCTTTATAAATTTTTATAATAAACTATAGTTATAACTAATTACTTTAATTTATAAAAGTTTTATATTTTTGTTTTTGCAATTTGTTTAAAAAACTAATTATTTTTTAGTTTGTTAAGTAAATATTAGTAGCAATAATATACTATATAATAATTTTATAATATTTTATTATGTTTTAGATTTTTTAAGCATAAAATATTATTATTATTTTTTATTATAGTTTTATTATAATAATAACTTTTAGCAATTAGTTAAATTACTAGCTTTAGTTTTTAAAACATATTAGTTTTTATGTTAACTATTAATGCTTTTTTGTTTTGTTGCATTTAAAGCAGTTTAAGCTATAAAAATACTTTGTTTATTTTTATTAGTTCTTTTTTTGTGGTATTTTTTATAGCTTTTAATTTTATTTGTTTTTGCTTTAAAATTTTATAAGTTTTGTTTTTTTAAGTTTATTTAATAACTAAATGTTTTAATAGTTTATAATTAATTTAGTAATTATACTATTTATAATTATAGTTTTATTTTTTTAAATATAACTTTTTTTTAAGCTATATTTTAAGCTTTAATAGTTTAAAGTTTTTGTAATTTTATAAGTTTACTAACTATATTAATTTATTACTTTTTATTGTTTATTACTTTTAGTTAAACTATTTTTTTAAATTATATATTAAATAACTTTAATTGTTTATATAGCAAATATATCTTTTTATAATTTATTTTAATAACTATAAAGCTTTTAAATAATATTTATATGTTTGTTTATTTTAACTTATATAAATAAAGCATTTAAATTTATTTAATGTAGCATTTTTATTTTAACTTAAAATAGCAACTTTATATTTTTGCTTTAAAAACATATTTTTTAAATTATTTTATTGTTTTTTGTTGTTTTAAACTTTTATAATTTGTACTTTTTTTTTAAATTAAAAAATCTTTTTCTTTTTATAGCTTTTTTTTTTGTTCTTTTTTTTAAATTAGCATTATTTTTAAAAGTGTTTTTTTTTTTTACAATTATAACATTTAACTTTAAATATATTTTAGGATTATTATTTTTAAACTTTATTAATTTGCTTAAACTTTTATTTAATATTTTCTTAAGTATTCTTTTTTTTGTTTTTTTTAGTTTTTTTAGTTTTAAAGTATTAGTTAAATAATTATTAATTAATTATAATAGCTATATTAATATACATATTAATTTTTGCTAGTTTATTTATTTTATATAGTTTGTTTTAAACTTAAGTTTTAAATTTACTATAAAATAAGTAAAATAATATAAGCTTAAGCAATTTTAAAATTATTATTAATTGTTTAAATTTTATAGCGTAATTTACTGCTGCTTTTGTTTGTTTTAAGCAGTAAAATGCTTTTTTTGCGTGTTTTGCTTTTTAAGTGTTTTTAAATAATGCTTTTATTTAATTTTTAAATTTAACGTAGTTCTTAAAAATCTTTTTTGTTTTTAGCTTAAAATTAGTTAATTTGTTAGCTTTTAAGAAATTTTTTAAAATAAATTAAAACTATTTTAGTATTTTTCTTAACAAAAACTATAAAATAGTTATTATTTTTTAATCTTTTTTTATAATAGTAATAAAGTGCTATTTTAAATAAAGTTTAATATAAATTAAAAAAGCTTTTATATTTATAAATTTATTATAAAGCTTTAAAGCAATAAGTTTAAAACTTTTAATATTTAGCATTTTTAATATTATAAATAATTTTAATAATAAAAGCAATAGTAGTAATAAAAAATTAAGTTTTTTATTTTAAGTTATTACTTTAAGTATAGCAATAATAAAAGTAAGCATTAAGTTTGCTAATAATAATATTAATATTAGTTATAATATAATTATTTATTTAAAGCTTTAATTTATTATTATAGTAGTAAATATTATTATTGCTTTAATTATTATAGCTAATATTTACGTTAGTTTAAAAGTTATAATGCTTAATATTTAAGCTATTTTTTAAGTTAAAATAACTAGTTTGTTTTGTAATACTAGCATTAATGTTAGTTTTTTTTTATTACTATTGCTTAATTCCTTTTTTTTTATTACTACTTTTTTTTTAATAAAAATAGCTAATAAAAGTACTAAAGTTTATTATTTTAGTACATTATTAGTTTTAAAAGTTTTTAAAATCTTTAAACTTAATTTTTAACTTTTTATTTTTAGTAATATAACTTAAATTTAGTTTATTAATTATTAAGTAAAGTTTATTTATGTAATGCTATTTAGCATTTTTGTTTTTTAAATATTTTTTTAGTATACTTTTAAAAGTTTATTTTGTAAATTGTTTGTTATTTAATTTTTTATATTAATATTTATTTTTATGTATTAAGTTTTATTAATTAAAAAGCTATTAAAATATAATAAACTTATTATATATTAATATAATAAGTTTGCTTTTAAAGTTTTAATTTGCAAGTAATAATAGAATTTTTAATAGTAGTTCATTAGGAAAGTTTTTAAAGTACTTTTATTACTATGCATTAATAAAAGTTTTAAAGAATTAAAAGTAATAAATATATTAATGCTTAGCAGTTATAAAAAATTAATAGCTAAAAAACTAAAACTAAGTAAATAATTAAATATAAGAAGTATATAATTATATAAACAAAAAAAAAGTAAAAAAAGTAATAACTTTTTTTAAATTACTATAAGTTTAGTAAGCATTAAATTACTATAAGCTTAATAAGCTTTAAATTACTATAAGTTTAGTAAGCTTTAAATTATTGTAAGCTTAATAAGTTAAATAAGTTATTATATAACTTTGGCTTTAGCTAGCAAAAAAAAAGATGCAAAGTATATATAAAGGCATTAAGTTACTTTAAAGGCCACTCTTGTGCTAATTTTGTAACATAAACCTGCAATATTATTATTAACAAATTAACTAATTTTACACTAATAATTTAGCTATATATAAAAAAGTTTAATAATAACCTAAATATTAACTAAATAATTAAAAAAGCTATATAATTATTTTGTATAGTAGCTATAACGTTAATTAAGCTAAAAATCTATAGTACTTTTAAAGTAATAATTTAACTATAAAGCACTTTAGTACTATACTATAAATGTAATATTAATGCTAAAACTACTAAAAAACTAAGCATAACGCAAATTTAACTAATAAATTACGTTAAAACATTATTAATACTAATAATCTTAAACCTTAAAACTAATAAACAAAAAATAAACTAAATCATAAAACATAAAAATAACTAATCTAAAGCTAAATTTATAGCTTAAATAATATAAAATAAATATTTTAATTATAATAAAATTAGCTATTATATAAAAAACTGCAAAACAAAGGCTAAATAGCCTAAAAACTTTAAAATAAACTAAAAAAAGCAAATTAGCTAATTTATAACTATTAAAAGCAAGCTTTTTTGCAACAATTTTTTTAGCAAATTTAACAAAATTTAAAATAAATATAAAACTTTTAAAAGCAAAGCTTTAATTAGTAGCTCTAAGCATGTTTTCATTATAAATAACGCTAAAAATAAAAATAATGCTAATAAAATAAAACAATGCTTTATTAATTGTTTTAAAAATAATATAATTAATAAAAAACTTACTAAAATCTTTAATACTGCTTAAAATAGCTTTACTTTATTAATTAAAACAAGCAAAAGCTAAAAAAACCTTAATAAAAAGCAAAAGCTAAAAAATAATTATAGTAATTATGTTAAAATAACTAGTTATTAGTTATAACTCCTATATATAGTACGTATAATAAGTTTTGCACAAAAACCACTTTGTATAAGGGCTATTGCATAAACTAAAGTAATCTTAGTGTTAGCTTAGCTTGTACGCTAGCAAAATTCTTATACATAAAAAAAAACCTTTGCTTTATACAAACCTTTTTTTCTTTTAAACATACAAAATATAAACAGCTTATAATACAAAGATTATTATACTTTGTTTTAGCATATATATATTAAACGTACAATTATACAAAGCTTATTTAACACTAATTAATAGTTATATTTGCACTTTTAACCCATTTGCAACAAACCATAAATTAGCTAAAGTAATAATAAAATTGTACAATATACTTTTATTTTAACCTATTAAAAAGAAATTTGTCCTTTATATTGTGCTTGTTTTTCCTTTAACATATAAACATATCGTTTAATTTATTCTTTTTAATTAGCTAAAGTAAGCACGTACAAAAAAAAAAAAAAAAAAATCTAATTTATTTACGTATAAAAACCAAACTTTTAACCCGTTTATTAATACTAAAAACAAAATAAAAAAAATAACAAGCAACTTTGCTACCTTTTAACTATATTACTATATAAACACTAAGTAATATATTAATTATATTACTATATAAAAACAAAACAGCAATTTATATAACTTAAATATAAAATCAAATATACTATATAATTTAACTAAATCTACTATGTTTTAAAAAAACAAACAACTGCTTATAACGCTTTTAAAGTTAAGGCTAATTACCTTTATATACAAAAACTTAGCTAAAAACGTTTTAATAAACACACAACAAATAAACGCTTAAATTAATTTTAAAATATAAAGCTAAAAAATTAATCTTAGCTATATAACTAAAATTAAGCTAAATATTAAGCTAGCATTCTACTATGCTAATTATTTATATTTCTATAAACTACTAAACTACTTTTAAAAAAAGTTCGCTAAAACCTTTAGAAAATAAACAGAAAATTATTTCCGGAAAATTTATTAAAGCATACAAAACGCTTTACTTAAAAACCTTAAGTTAAAAAAAATCTACCTAACGTTAAAAACAACTATAATCCAAAAGCTCATAAAAATAACTTATAAAAACTTCACAATTAAAAAATCAAAAAAACTACTAAATATTTGTTATATAATAATTATTTAACTATTAGCAACATTTTTAACACTAAGCTAATAGCTAAATACTTTTTTATACAATAATTAAAACTTTTTAAACTATTTATATATTAAACTATTTTTTAAAAACCCAAGTTTTAACGTATAATTTTAAATATAACAATATAAATATTAACTATAATTAATTTAGCTAAATATTAAACACTAAAATTTCTTTAAGCTGTTTAATCTTTATATAACAAAAGCAAGCTATAAATCAATTTTTTAACTAATATATAAATATTTCGTTTAGCATTATTTACTGCAAATATTAAAACAAAAAACATATGTTTATATAACATTAAATCTAGCTGTTAAAAGCACGTTTTTTAACTTATCTTTAATAAAGTTTATACAAAACAAATTTATACTTCTTAATAAATATATTGCTTTTTAAAAAAGCTAAAACTTAAGCTAAAACTATACAAGCAAACTATATAACTTATTATATAACAAAGCTTATTTATTTATTACTGCTTGCTAATAAATCAAAATTATAAAAAACTAATATTATGCTATATTTCTATATATTTTAAAAAATCATACAAAGAACTTTTTTATTAACTGCATTAGTTTAAACAAAACGTAAAGTAAAATATATTGTACAATAAATATTTATTTTAATACTAATACAAACTATAGCTAATATTAAGCTAACTAAACAACAGTTTTTTTTATATAAATAAAAAAAAAAAACCTAAACTTAGCTTTATATAAAATATTTAAATTAATGCTTAATAAGCTTAAAAAAGCATAACAAGCACTTAATGCTAGCTATTAAAGCAAAATTTAACTAAGTATAAACGTTACACAAACATATTAAAATATACTAAAGTTAGCTATAGCATTAATTTTTTAAAAACTTACATATAAAAAATTCTTTGCTAACTTATAAGCATATTTATATATAGCATTAAATAGTACAACAAAAACCTTTATATAAAAAAACAATAAATTATACTTTATAAACTAAAAATATAACTATAGCTATATAAAAAACTAACAACTTAAATTTATACTAAAGTTATTAAGTTAATTAACTAAACAGCTAAACTACTTTTAAAGCTATAACTAAAAAAACTAGAACTTTTATATAAACAAAAAATACTTCGTTTGCTAAAAAAAAAGCTACTAGTTAACATGCTACACCTTCTAAAAAAAAGCTTATATAAAAAACGTATTCTTTAATTCGTACAAAATAATCTATAGCTAAAAACTTACTCTAGAAAAATTCTCTTTATATGTAACAAAATGCAAAAAATATCCAAAGTTAAACAACAATACTAAAAATATCAATAAAAAATTTAATAACTAAACTACTTAATATTTAATAAACAGCACATTTCTTTATTATACAACAAAAAAAAACATTTAAAACTATAAAACAATAATGCTATATAATTAGTTTATATTAAACAATTATTATTATATAAACTACTAAAGTAAACTTTAAAATATTAGCGTTTTTAACTATTTAACAATAAAAAAAGCTTAATTAAAAGCATACTTTTAAATATATCTTTATATAAAAGTTAATTAAACTTTAAATAATACTTATATTTGTTTTAGCAAAAATAATACTATAAGTACTATAAGCACTATATAAATAAAAAACGCTTTTAATATAACTATATATTATATTCTAAATACTTTTACCTCTTTTTTATTTTTATTAAAAAACGCTAATTACTTAAAAATATACTTTAATAACACAAAAAACGTTATTATACAATAAAACAAAAAAACTATTCTTATTATATAAAAATAAAAACACCTATTTTTTAATACTAGCTTATATAAAACAAGTTTATACTTTACAAAAACAAAACTCTAAAAGCTTTATAAACGCTTTAAACACCTTTATATAAAAAAACTATACAATATGCTTAATTATATAAGCTATAATATTAATTGCTTTGCTTTAAAAAAAATCTAAAAGTTCTGCTATTATTACTAGTTATATAACTAAACATTTTATTGTTTTAAGTTTATAATTAAAAATAACTATAACTTTAATTATAAAGTTATAATTAATACTATATAAATAAACAATAAGCAAGTTTTACATATAATTAATATAGCTATATTATTTTAAGCAATTATATTCTTAAAATTTATATTTGCATAAAACGCTTAAAAAGCTTTATATAAATGCTAAATTAACGTATACTAAAAACCTTTAGATTATATTATACATAATTTTAGCATAAACTTTTTATTTAAAGAATTTTAAAACTAAGCTAAAATTATAAGTACAAAATGCTAAAAAATATCTATTAAAGCTTACTAAGCTATTAGCAAAATAAAAAAAGCATATAAACTTCTTTATTATACGTATAATATATTAAAAACTAAACTAAGTTATTATATAAAAAATAAATCAATTTTACAAATAGCAATTAAAGCTTTAAATAATACTATAAAGCCTAATAGCTTAGTTTTAACGCTTCTTATATTTAAGGCATATTTAAAAGTTAATTAAAACTTTTCTTTTTCGCTAAATATTATATAAAAAGCTAAAGCAATTAAAAAAGCTATAAAAATGCTTCGCAAAAAACAAGCAAAAATCAAAATTAGCTGCACAATTTATAAACATAATAAGCTAGCTTTATATAAAGTATTATTTTTACCCTTACGTAATAAAATCCTTATATAGCATAAAAAACAAAACTAAAAAAAACTATATAAAATACAGTTAATTAAAAAACCTAACATAATTATTAACTTTATAAATAGCTTAATTTGCTTTAAATAAACACAAGTTAAGCTATATTACTATACAACTAAACATACTTTAGCAAATAGTAAAAAAAAAAACACAACTGCTACAAAACTAGCTATAAAACTAGCTATACAAAAAAAACGCAAAAAACCTAAAAAAACTAAAAACTTTTTTATAGCATTCGTACAAAACATTAGCAACCTGTTTTTAACTTTAAAAAAAAAACAAAACTACGCCTTAGCAATGAAATTGCGCAAAAATAACATTATTAGCACTTCTAGCGCTCTGTTTAAAAAATTAAACACTACAAAGATTAATAACCTCGTTATACAAAATATTTTCTAGTTCGTAAAATATAATCCAAACAAACATAATAATACTTAAATTTTTAAGTCTTGCTTTGTATAAAAAATCAAAAAAAAAATAACTAAGCTATACAAAAAATCTAAATTAGTTATGCAAAGCTATAACAATATAAAAAAAAAAACCGTATTAACTTAATTGCTAATAATCCAGCAAATAAGCCAACAGCTATTATTAGCCTTAAGCCCTTTGCTAATTTAAAACTTTAACGCTTTAAGCAAACTTCGAAATATTATATAAGCATACATATAATTAAAAAACAAGCTTGCATAAAAAATCCTTGCATAATTATCTTTTAAACTTATTTTAAAGTATTTTAAAAAAACTATTATATAAATCGTACAATTATTATATAACCTAACTAAATTAAAGCTATATTAATTTAAAACTTACTACTAATATTACTATAAAAAACTTAGTATAATAATCTTTATATATAACTTATATTTATTGTTTATATTAAAACCTTTATATAAATTTAGCATTACAAGTTTACAAACAAATAATATGTTTAGCTTTGCTATACCTAAATTCTTAATAAAAAAAAACATAAATTATATAAAGCAAAGTTTTATATAAAGCTAAAAAAAACTTTATAACAAAATTACCCTATTAAATTTAACAGTAATCAAGTTATTTTTTTATACAAAAAAAATATAATGCTTACGCAAAAAAGCTAAACAAACTAACTAGCCTTAATTAACCTTTGTATAAAAAATGCCGCACAGTAATATATTTTCTAACGCGCATGTAGTGCTTACATAAATAGCATTTATTAACTAAAAGCTACGTATAACCTTATAGCTACTACTTAAATAACTAATTTAGCACTAACAAATATTAAAAATTTAAACCATAAAATCAAGTAGCAAATAAATAATCATAACTGCAAATTAATGTTTATACCTCTAGATTTAAGCTATATAAAACTATTTATCTTTACAAACAGTTTATTTATAAACAACATTAATATAACTTTATAACTTAAATTTATTATTATACTTGCAATAAAGCACTATACAAAAAAAAACCTAGCTTTTAAAATTAAAAAAAACATTATACATTAAAACTTTAGCAAATATAAGCAAATAACATAAAGTATATTAGCTAATAAATTATATAGCATAATAAATAGCTTTAATAGCACTATAGCTTTTTGTATAACGCTTTAAAAAATCATAGCTATGCTAAAAATACCTTTAATTCTTGCTATACTATATTTAGACTTAAAATCGTTATATAACTATTTAGTAAAACTAAAAACTACCTAAAAAAAACGCCTTATAATTAATATTATATTATTTAAAGAGTCGTACAAAAAAAAAAAAATCTCTAAAGTACAATAAATTAATAATAAAAACAATTTAGCTAATGCATTTATAAAAAAAACACTAAACTAAGCGCTAAAAACTCTAATATTTACAAACTAGCTAACTATACAAATAAAAACATTTATAAAAAAAAAGTAAAAATAACTTTTATATAAACAAATTAAAAAAAAAAGTCAAAAAAATACTTTTGTACAAAAATCGTTATAATAATTATACAATAAATAAAAAAGCAATAAACAAATATATTTAATTTTAAAAAAAACACCAAAAACTATAAAACATTGCAAATTTTATATTTTTTTTTATATAACTATTCTTTAAGCTATACATAAATGCTTAATATTTTTTTTTATCTTTTTTATTAAACTATTATATAACACTTAATCTTTTTTTATTTATTTAAGCATAATAATTATAACAAGCACTATGTAATCGCTAAACGTATATAGCACATATATTACTTTAAAATTTTATTATTTATTAGCAACCTTAAAATAAAAAGCTTTTATAATTTATACAAGCATTTTAGCTATATAAAGCAACTATAATGCTATATAACTAAATAAGTACTATATAAAAGTAGCTTTTATAATAAATTATCTAAGCTATAGTAAAAGCAATTAAAGCACTATATAAAATCTAAACCTTAATATTAACCAAAAGCATTAATATAACTTAAAACTTGTTACTTTTTATATAATAAACAATTATTAACAAACTACTTAAACAATAAACTATATAAAAAAAAAACAAATATATACATTTATATATAGCAACTAAAAAAACAGTTAATTACTAAAATCATTAATTAATAGTTATATAATATTATAACCACTGTTTTAGCTTATAATATAAAGCTAGCAATTACTAATATTATACTATAGTAAAGCAGCTATTATATAAGTATATATATATATATATATATAAATATATATATAAAAATAACTAAATATAAAGCTATTATAAGTATATATATATATATATAAAATAGCTAATAGCAAAATAAGCAGCTATACAAAATAAAAAGTCTAAAAATATAAAAGCAACAAAAAGCACTGCAAAATTTAAGCTTTTTTTATAAATAAAGCCTAGCTTTTATACTTTAATATATTATTAAACTTGCTACTATACAAAAAAAAAACCTTTAATTAACCTTAATATAAATTGCTTATTGTTAATACTTTATTTTATACTATTAGCTAACATTAGTTAGCTATATAACAATAAAAACAAAAAACCCCGATTATATTAGTAATAACTAAACCGCATAAAAGTTTAAATGCTTTACTTAAAAAATAACTACCTTTAAACCTAAGCTTTATATAATTATAAAGTTCAAAAAAAGCAAACATATAAGCAACCCTTTTTTTTGCAAAAACTAAAGTACTAAATATTTAACTTTTTATAAAACTATTTTTTTTTATTTCTTTTAAATAACATTGTACAAAAAAAATTGCAACTAAAAAAAAAGTAGCTAGTATTAAAATAACTAGTTATTAGTTATAACTTCTATATATAGTACATATAATAAGTTTTGCACAAAAACTACTTTGTGCAAAAGCTATTGCATAAACTGAAGTAATCTCGGTATTAGCTTAGCTCGTACGCTAGTAAAGTTTTTACACATAAAAAAAAACTTTTGCTTTATATAAACCTTTTTTTCTTTTAAACATACAAAATATAAACAGCTTACAATACAAAGATTATTATACTTTGTTTTAGCATATATATATTAAACATATAATCGTATAAAGCCTATTTAACAAATTATTATAATTTTTTTTTAGCTAAACTAACTAATAGCTATAAATTCACTGTTTTTTAAAACTATAGCTATATTAGTTATTATATTTTATAATTTCTAATATTTAAACTAGCGCTATATTAATTATAAAAATAAAGCATAATATATAACATTAATAAAACAAAACCTTAAATAACTAAAGATTATAAAATAACAGCAAATTTTATAACTATTAATAATATATTAAAAGCATAAACATTAATAGCAAATATAATATTAAACTATATTTTCTTAAGCAATATAACTATTAAAAAATAAATTTTTTATAAATAAAAAAGCATTTTTACTGTTTTAAATAGTTATAAAATTATTATATTATTTAGGTTTAAAAAAAGCCTTTTAATATAGCTAATAAAACGTTTATTTGCTAGTATAACTAGCAAAAAATGCTATATTATAACTATTAAATAGCATAAAAATACCTTAAAAAAACTATAAATTACTAAATATTAAAACTATTATATAAAAAACTTTTTTAAACTATTTAATTACTTTAAGCAAAAAACTAATATTATTACTAAAATAAAGCATTATATTAATATAAGTAATAATTTGCTAGTTAAACTATTATTACAAAAATATAGCTTAATATAAAAAAAAGCGCTACATAAATTCATAAAAGCATATAAAAATATTTATATTAAAAAAAACATAAAGCTATAAAGTTTACTAGCATTATTAACTTTAAAAAAAACGTTAAGCATAACTATTAAGCTTAATAAAAATAATAAATTAATAATATAACATTTTTATTATAATTATTGCAAAATTAATAAAAAAACAAAAAAGTAAACTTATTTATTATTTAACGTAGTAAACTAAATATAGCAAGCTATAAAGCACTAATAATATACTTTTATTAACTTAAAAAATAAATTTTAATATATTGCTATATATAAACTATATTATAAAAAAACAATATTTATTATATTATTTAAACTATATAAATAAATAATAATACTTTTTAAACTTTATAACGCTTTAGCAATGTTTTAAGCATTAATATAAAAAATAATTAAACTTTTTTATAAATAGCTAGCTAGCTTATTTAATAATATTTATATTTAAGCTAAAACAAAAAAACAACTATATAAATATTATTGCTTGCTATTTATATAATTAATTAAATATAACATAATAATTAATATATTAAAAATACTGCTTTTTATAAATTTTAGTATTTTTTTTAATTTTAATATTTTTTGCAATAATATTAAAGCAAACTTAACAAAAATTATAGCAGTACAAAAGTAGCTTATATTTAAAACTACTATAAAAATAAAAGCATTTATAAATGCTATAAGCTATTTTAAGCATTTTATTAAAAATTATTTATTAATTGCTATATTATTAACTGCGCTAATAAAAAAACCTAAAAACTAAAAAATAAAATTAAACATAAAAGCTAAAAACATATAGCAAAAAATCTGTAAAGCTATTATTATTATACTAGTTATTTAAGCTTTTAATTAAAAGCTTTTATTTATAATAAATATTAACTTAAGCATATATTACATTAAAGCATATTTAATATAGCTATATTTTTATAAAATAATTATATTTTTGCATTTAATAATATATTTTTTAAAAAAGCTTAAAGTATATTAATTATGCTATTTAACGCAAAAAAAAAAGTTATTAGCTATAATATTAGCACTTTAACATTAATAGCATTAAATAAAAAGCAAAAAAGTTATTATTTATATAAATTACAAGTTTTTTATAATAATAAAAACAAAAATAAAACAACTAATAAAAATAGTACGTTTTTTAAATGCTATTAAATATTTTAGCGTAAAAATTATATATAAAACAAGCAAATTAAATATTTTAGCAAACTAGCTATTAAAACTACTAATTATACTAGTTTTTTTATTAATAAAAGCTAAAGCTAATATAAAATTATTGCTAAAAGCTAAAATATAGCTAATAATACTATTATAATACTTTAACATTATAAATTTACAAGCTATTTTTAAAAATCTTTGTTTTAAAACTAAATTATTATGCAATATAAGTTTAAAATAAATAAAACAGCACTTTATTAAAAAAAATAGCATGCTATTTAAGCTAATTAACTATAAATAAGCTTTAAAAAACTTTTTATACTTAATTAATATAGCATTTTAAGCTATAATGCTTTTAAAAATGCTTAAAGTGCTAAAATTACTATAAAACGCAAAAAACGCATATATTAACTTAAGGTATATTATTATTAAAAGCTTAATTTAAAAACTAAATAAACATTTTTAGTACTTAAAAGCTATACTTATTGCTTAATAAATTATTACTAAATATAACTAATATTAGCTAATAAAACTACTATTAAACAAACTTTTAAACTTATAACTTATTATATTATTTTTACTATTTATACGTTAAGTTATAAATTATATATTTATAGCTAATTTTAAGCTATTAATATATATTAAATATATTATTATATAAGTTAAAGCAAAAATAATGCTTAATATTAATTTTAAAGCAATAAAACTATTAATTTAATAAATTAGCAAAATGTTTAGTTTTTTTAAAAAATAAATAAGCAATAATGCAAGCATATTTATAAGCAAAAAAGCAATTAATTAATATAAATTAAATAGTTTTATTATAAAATTAATTATATTTAAAAAACCTAAAAATAATAATAAAGTTAAAAAAACTAATAATAATATTAAGCAAATTATATTATATAAAAGTTTAACTTATTACTATTTTAATTTTTAAACTTTATTAAAAGTAGCTATTTATATATATAATTAAACTTTAAAGCTTAATAACTATAATAGCTATTTTTTATTGTTTAAAACGTAACTATTAAATTAATAATTAGCTATAAAAATTATTAATTATATTAAAAATTTAAACAAAAAAAAAAAAGTTAAATTTTAGCAATATTTAGTATAAAACTATAAAGCACTACTAATATATAATTACTTTAGTAGTTTAAAAGCATTAAAAAACTAAATTTAAGCTTATTTATAAAAAAAAAAAAGCTTAATTAAAACTTATAAAACTAATAATTAAGTTTTATATATTAAATAATAAACTAATAAATTTAAACTATATTATAATAGTTTATAAACTATTATAAATTATTATTATAATAATATATATAAACTATAAAGCTTTAAAAAAATAATATTACTTAGCAAATATAATAATAGTAATTTATTTTTAGCTTATAGCAAAAATAACTATTTAATAAAAAGTTTATAGTATATTAATAAGCATATATTAAAAAAAAATAAACAAAAATTAAAAGCATTAATAATATAAATATTAAAAAACATTTATAAATAGCTTTATTTTTATAAATAGCTAAAATAATTATTTAGCAAAAAAAATAATTATAGCTTTTAAGCAGCATAAGCTATAATATATACTATATAACAGTTATTATACAAAAACCTAAAAAGCATAAACTAGCTTTACCTAAATTAGTAGTATTTATACATAGTTTTTTAGTACTATACTTAAGAGATGTTTTTTCTTTAACATCCACCTTTTTAAGTACAGACCTAACTCTACGTAGTAATTACAAGGTTCTAGGCCAGTATTCAGAAGGCACACACACTCGTTGCTGTCATGTCCCGCCACCTCAAATCTCAAGTTCCTCATTCATCCATTGCTGACATACGTTTGATCGGCTGCGCACACACAATTTTAAATAACTCCATCCAAGTAGCGGATATACCCTATCCAGCCCGTGGCCAAAGATTCACCTCGGACAGTGGGCACCCGATACAATCTAGGTCTTATACCGGTATGCGACTGTCTTAAATGCGGTGCACTGTGGCACTGTGGCTTGAGTCAGGTGATAGATATACTTCATGCTTGAAGTTTGGTGATCCTCATACGCTGACTTACGCAGTTGTCTAAGACACGATCACGGTATTGGAATTAAACTTAAGTCTAACCGACTTAACTTTAAAGTTGATATAGGTATATCTGAGACGATCATGTTCTCGGGTAGAATCCACTTTCCCGGGATATGTTTTTGCCAGTTGATTCTACCAACTTCGAGCACGGTTGCTGCACTATTATTGGCTGAACATGTATGTTTATCAAGTCTGCCACACGGATGGGAAGTGTCTAGGAGAGTTCGTTCGCGCGGGATGAGTTAAGAATAGAGTTTTCAGGTCCAACAATAAACTGCGCCGATGAGAATAGGGACAACATAGGTGAGGTGTGATGGCTCATTGAAGCTTGCATGCACACCGTATGCCTGTAAGCTGACATTAAGGAGTCATCGGAAAAGGAGGACTTGTATTGTCTGTCTCATTGCCCCTGGGAATATGCAGAGAAGAACCACGTTATATGATATAGGTTGGCGCTTCTTGGTCTCACGAGGACCAGACTGTCGACGACTCCAATATGCATGCGTTGTTCCTGCTAGGGCTCTTGAGACTGCATCAACGGCTTTGATCGTAAATCCTCGCCCGGTTCCGAAGGAAAGCCATAGAAGACTTCGCTGAGGAACGGGAATAGGATACTCTAAGCTGGCGAATGAGATTTATCTGCAATGCAGCCGACAAGTCATTCTTGCAGCTTTGGTGAGGGCCCATGATCTCGGTACATATGACTTGCAGACGGTGCCAATGATGACAAGCACGTGTCTAACTGGTCCAGTCCTGATTTCTAACTACACTCTACGTGCGACGCTGCACTCTATCATCCAGTTCTAGTCAGCAACACCAGCAGGGGCGACGTGTTACTCAGATTCCTCCACCGGTGTCCCCTGATAGCGAAGATCATGTTACTTTGGCACTGCTGAATATCAGAAGCGCAGGATTCCGGAATCGATCCTATGTAGGTCTCGGCCTACAGGTGTACTACTCTAGCCTGACCACCATTTATCTAATAGGGATAACAGCGTAATGGCGTGAAAGGCATTCAACAAAAATGCTTTTTATTAATATTTGTTTTATTTCTTTTTTCTCCTATTAATTTAACCCTCTTCTTTGAGACCTATATACTTCTACCAATCTCCAACTAACAAGACCCCGGATAGTGATGTAGCGACCGTGGACTCTCATTCCCAACCCCTAGTCTCACCGCCGGGTACTGGGAGATCACACCGTGTTCACTTGGTAGATGCGGGAGAGCGCCCTTATTCTGGTTCATTAGCACGGAAGCCCGACTTTACGAATGGGCAACATACTCCACGACTTTTGAAATGTGTCCATTTTCCAAACTTACAGAGGATTGGGGGGGCTAGTCGAATGATTAGATTGCTATAATTCGTATGTTAGAGGCAGATACCTAGGGTACCTGTGCTGATGGTTGGTACGGTATACCCTGACTAATTGTCGTCTCCAACGGCTGTACCACAACTGTATTGTGACTTGGTTGATGTTGTACAGTAGCATTGTAGTCGCTTACGATTCCTGTTTTGCCGGATGTTAGACCGAGCCATTATTCGACTCAACTTCAGATAACTCGTACTAACAATTTTCGGCGATGACATCATACGCTAATCTTACTCAAACATGTTCCTGAACCGAGGAATTGGGAGGGCAGATTCATTAACATGTAAATGTCTGACGACGTAGCGGGATCGACAGTACAGCACATGTCATCTCAATATTCCAACCGACTGGAATTTACCGCCGATCTTTTCAAATCGGTAGCAGCATTTGTGGGTATAATCGCTGTTCCCCATACTAGACCCCATACTGCATTCGCAGCACACCATTAACTCTCTTTCGCACAGATCTCAACGGTATTTCAGCCAGAGAGATCTAGCCGTCCCAATTCGGAGCTCTTACCGTATTCATCACACATAGTTTGATGGGGAGAGACTTGATTATCACCTCCTTTACATTAGTCTCTCTACACCTAACTGTTCATGCAGCGGCTTGACTCCCAGAAACAGCATCGAAACGGGGTTACGAGATCCGCTGACCAAGGCCCAAGCGACATTGAGCCGTTAACTTTTCTAACGCAACAGGTAAATCTCAAAGCAGATCTAGACGCGACCATCTAAGACACGGTAACTGGGCCGCGGCCGAACAGCTATGATATCATAGTTCACGCCCAGCGAAGCTCGGTAAACGAGATGAGCCAACTAGCCAGGTGGGCACAATCGCAGATCGATCTGTGTGAACATATTGAATCTATAAACTACACAAACTAGTAACCGAGTCCTTGACTGTGATAAACTTCGGCCTCGACAACAGGTCGCCGACTACTACGCAGATCCGGTGACCCGATTATAAGTGTCTGTGAGGTTACAATCTGTTATGCCTCCGCTATCTCGTATATGTACATTCTCTAGTGGTACCTCAGGGCTCTCCCGTAATGTTCTTACATGTACGTCAATCAACTTACCGTCCTAGATGTTTCCCCTGACTGTTTGTGACTCGACCTATTTCTCTAATCATTGGTCAAAAACCACGTCTCATCCGCTATAATAGTTTCCGCATCACACGACCGTCTCAATTAATGTAGATCACTTATTGGGCCAATCGTTGGTACGCCCTAGCCATCGTTTACATGCATCCAATTACATGTGTTCGAGTTATGCAAAGGACTAATGACCAACAACTCATTGTATTTGCGTATGTTCACCGTTTTGATATCGCGAACAATCCTTTATCTTGTTCTTTCGTCATGCCTTCAACTACTTCGTAACAACGTGACGGGGTGGCATGTAACGGGTGGCACGCGCAGCACACGCGACGGATTAGACCGCTGAAGATCCGAGATGAAGGCGCCGAGACGGGAAGGATAGGAATGGCTGACTCCCCACCATTTTCCCCAGCCCTCCATTCCAGCACTGGCCTTTTAGCAAGAAGGAAGCGGTGAAAAACGCGTCTGCAGGATGGCGTCGCATCGCAAGAATAAGAGAGACAAAAGGCCCCCCAAAGGAGAAGCTCATCCCTCTGTTTCATCTCGATCGGGGCGACCCTAGCAACACCCGCCTGATGGGTTCCCGTAAGCGTTGTAACGCTATTACTTTAGGGCGGTGTATTGGTTGGAGACGTCTGCCTGATCGCATGGCGTCACAGCACCTCATAGGGCTGGGTTGAGGAGATGCACCACCATCTCTTACTTCAGTAACCTGAAGGGGTTGTAGCGTATAATGAAGGTCAGCGAAGTGCCAACACGTAAAACCAGGGCTCTGCGTGATCCCCATGTACGCATTTCTGCTGCCCAGACTACACTATGACATTACATTACTCAGGTGTATGGTACTGACAGGATGAGAGCCGATGAGCTAATGTAATATGTGAGTTTATTAATTCATAGCTATGAAGGGGGATAAATCCTTTTCCGTTCGTCCACCTCATGTTCTAAAAAGAGTACTATGCAGGAGTGAGAATTGTAGTTCGGAAACGCACATACCTACTCAGAATCCTCTAATCTCGTCCTTCGTATACTATTCTACATGTACGTAATAAATACAGTTCAGGCAATGAGATATCTACGGTAGATACACTCCCTGTCATCCGGGAGCTGTGGCTGGAGAGAGAGCATGGCAGGGGCTCCACGATACACCCAGAAAAGCATTCAAGTCACATTAGTTCAATTCCCTAAAGAGAATAGTTCAGATCGAGTCACACACACCTCCTACCATTTCTAGGCAAAAGGGGGGTATCTCGGTCTTCGGGAAGTGGGGGAAGTGAAAATAGGTAGCTGTCGACAGCCTTGTCTCATGTATCACACCACCCAACACTCACACCACCCCAGAATCGAAGAGTCTTCCCGTCGTGATGGTGCGGCACGATGCGGCCTGGAGGCGACAAATTTCCCGCAAGACTAGTGTGGATGGCCGAATGCGGAACCAAGAAGCGACGCTTGCGAGAAGTTGTATGCAACAGGGGCTTGTTGGATGGCCAACAATAAGTATAGGTTACGCTGTTGTTGCACCAAAGCTACTAAACTCGTTCGTTGGCTGGTACTTTTTGCATACAATTGTATTCTCTTGTTGCACAAGCTTTGGCATTATACCAAGGAGCACCAATCCACCTCGATCAAGAGGCGGAATTCCGGAGGCTTTCTAAATCTACCTCAAGTTTGTGACCGCACGCAACCTTCGTGTGGCTAGAGTTGAAACTAAAATAGTGGTACGATATCGGTACTTTATTTACGTCCGATACAGCGGTCGGTCAGCACGAAAATTCACTTAGGAAATACTGCACGTCAAGGGGGCGTCGAGCTCCCTGGTTCTAATGATGTTGGCGATGCCTTGAATAAGGAGTGAGCGAGAAACGCGCGAGAAGTGCGCGGCCGTAACGAGGAAGAGAGAGAGAGAGAGAGAGAGAGAGAGAGAGAGAGAGCCCACGCGTTACCATTACCAGTGCGAAGAGTGTATTCGACATAATGCAACGCTGGTCCCAGAGAGCGACAAAAATAGGCGACGACGAGGAGAGGAGAGATAAACGAGGACCGACACAGGGCACAGGGTGACTGCTATACTAGGGGTCCAGTACTACCAGGTTCCATTCTATTCGCGGGTAGTATACGCCCACATAGTTACGTACACGTACGTGATAGACACCCAGATTGCCGCGCCGCAGGGCTGAAATGGAGAGTCGTGCGATTGGTAAACCCCTTCCCCTCTGACATGCAGCGTCCCAGCGACTCCCGTGCAATCAACTGACAGTCTCTATCCCCGACCGGAACCGAATGACCTGGAGGTAGGGTGGTATTGTGAATAACCTGTAAGCCGAGAGCGCTGACCAAGAAGCTGCTCAGCCTACCAAAAATAATCTACAACTGGGTTCTCGGTGATGAAGGGGCGCATTCCTAAAGTACACTGCACGTTTACTGCGTAACGCAATGGGATATCGAAGGGGTCCTAGGCTATATGTTGCTTATTGTAGGTGTCAGATGCTTTTGTAGTGGTTATAATAATTTAGTATAAAGGAATTAGGTGCGTACGTAAGTCTTTCGTGACGAGACTAACCTGCAAATAGTCTCGGGTTGGGGATTTAAAAAAAGGAAAGTTTAATAAGAATAGAATAAAATTCAATTAAGATAAAATTGGCAGAGGCCATAATTTCTGTGATGGGATAAAAGACCTATCTCATGAGTCTCATACGAGGTCATGAGTCGCAAGTGTATACAATGCCACGTATAGAGACTTATGCCCTCGCCAAGGCCTAAACTCTAGACACTAAGTCAATGCATACCTAGGTAGGCTGTAGGACTGCGTATGTAGTACTACATAGATGAGGCCTCGGTCCTGGCGTTCCCATCGGCCGTAAATCGCGGGGGGCGTTTTACCGACCTTTTTCTGATCATGCGAGCCCCGGATTTTTAAAGCATTAAGCTGTTTCTTGGCCCGCGCTGAGTCTAGAAGATGCTATCTAATGTTTGCTGGGGAGTGTGACTGTTGTGAGGCAAGGTCCTAGATTTCTACTCTGTCCGCGTGCTTTGCAAAGCTTGCTGTCGCAATTGCAGCCAGTCTAGAGTCACTTTAGCGTACTCCATATGACCGAACAGTTTTATCTACCTACAGCATAGCTCAAGTTCCGCCGCGCCGAGCACGGGTATGCGGTGAATAGCCGGGGAGAATTTTTTTTCCTACTAAGAGAAATAGGTAATTTGCTCAAGTTTCATGGTATTGTTGGTAAGAAAAAACCAGCAGAAGGCTAGGGAGGAATCGCCGAAACTAGAAGGTTAGTCTGGACTAATTTGCTCGAAACTTCACGTGACAGATCTTTGACAGACGGGCATTCCAGGTAGTGTGCAACTCCACAACTAGTTGCTGACAGCAGGGCCGATATGCAGGGTTCAACCTTGCCTTAACACAATATACTAACCGGTAGTTTGATCTGGGGCGACTATGGGGGAAGTCATGTGCTGTAGTGTAGGTATTTTATGTTTGGGCTATATAGGGCTAGAGCTTGAGGCGCGACGATGTCCAGAACACAATCAGAACCCCTACGCATCATGGGGTAGGTAGTAGCTGAATGTGAGATAAAGCGCGGGGAAACCAGAACCCTTGAATTCCGCCGTCAGTCTGTAAAGGTACCGACAAGGTTGCCCCAGTCGGGTGGCGAGATGACCGTACCCTTGGTTGATCGGACTGGCAAGCCGTGACCTCTTGACCGGTGATGTGGCTTACCCGGCCCGGCTCCCTGATGGGCCTAGAGGCGCTGTAGCTGACTATGACCGTTGCTCGTGTTCAACCAGACTTTAGAGCCTCATCAAGTCTTCATTTGGGTTACTTACGTTGTAATTCAATGCATAGTTTGTTGCACCATGCATGCACGGATGTACATCGTACAGACAGGCAGATCACCAATTCGGAGCGAACTACCGCAAAGTACCGAATGCTTTTGGGGCGAGAGAGGTCCATTTGTAGATCTGTGGAGTAATATGTGGATAGTTAGGATGCACACAATAGGCAGCGTCGCGTATCCGGCCACGGGACGATGTGCAACTGAGCCGCAACAAACATTCTTATTCAGAAGTGTACATAGACAAATAGGGTAAAGAGACCGTTATGGCAGTTCTGTAGCAGCGGGATCGTCATCCCAGAAGAGCGGTTGAGATTTAGGGGTCTTTGACTCGGAACGGGAAGTCCCATTTTAGGTCATGTCAAGGACAAGCTGTTGATTGGGTCGAGCTTTAACAAAGGCAAAGTCTCTCTCTCTCTCTATCTCTACGCAGGCTTCTATGAGCTGGCTGGTCTGCCACATAAAGTATTGTTTTAAGTCTGTTTAACTACTGGTTCAGCATTCTTCAAGTGTTAGTTGCTGATTGGTATATAGTCAATTAGAACCCTTGTATCTGTGAGCAAGGGATGTTGCTTTACTTTCTCATTGGTGGAAACAGAGTTAGCAAAGTTGGTTGCCAAGGCTTCTGTGAACGAGCTGCTTGGCCCTGAAAGCTCGAGTCACTTCCGCTAAAGGTCACGTACTCTATTGTTCGGTTGAAGTGAATCCAACTGAACAAACTAGAACCGTGTAGAAAGCGCATATACAATGTAACGTCTGATCAGCTCTCTCCGCGGTTGGCCGAGCTTATCCACTAATCCGAGACTTTCTGCCCTCTAGGACGTGACTATGTTTAGCAGTTGGATTCTTTTTCATATAGTGGCACTAAATCACCGCTAAACAACAATTGGCGGGACCGACAACCGAACCTAGTACGCCATGCGGTTGACGGCGTCTGAGTCTTGGACCGGGGATTCGCCTGGCTGCAGGGCTGCAGAAGGTGGCTTTTAACTCTTTTCGTGAAAAAATTGAGTTGTCGCAAAACGGATATATCACACGCCAGAGGAGGTGTATACGGGATACCTGCAGCTTCGTATCGCTTAGCCTCCACTGACTCACTTAAAGTGGCACATGCAAGGTTATAGATCTAAAACCGTCGAAGAGTAGATCGACAAAAGAGATCATGATCAAGACACATGGTATTTCGGAAAAACGTTGGCCGTAGATGATAAGTGATATAATGGGGTAGGAGAAGAGTAATATCACACCTGAATCTCAGACCGAGACTCAATGTGGAAGCAGCTCTAGAGTGATATTATTGAAAATTTGTGCCAGATTAGTTTTCTCTTAAGAAACGTCGTAAACGAAGAGATAAAAAGAGAGCTGGTGTTAGGTGATATCCGTGAGTATGGAACTATTTTGGTATCTCTTGAATTGTTGTCAACTAGGAACTCGAGAATCTTAAAATAACGACCGTGATAGGCTTTGCAGGTCTGTTATACGGCGTTCCACGTAGCCGGAATTATTTAAGGCGCACGCGTGGCCACATACTACACTGATCGGACTTCAATACCAAGATTAGAACCCAGATTCTCGGGGGCGCCCTATGAGCCTGAAGATCGGATTACTTAGTTGAAAGGCTGAGACATGCTTGAGGCGAGGTGCCTCGGCGCGTGTGACGACTCAGATCGATTGGGTACCGAGGTGTTGACATCCAGCCACGCTGGGCGATCAGTCCTCAACAAATCAATTATAAAATAGATACGTATTCGGATACCGCTGAGTAGAGGGAGGAAAATAAAGTATACAAGTTCTTGAAGTACATGTTTAGGCCACAGCTTTGTGATTATTGAAACGGTGAAATAGCCGGGCATAATATCAATATTTTATTTTTGAAGTCACGCGCGTTGACATTGCGACTCTATCACATTCTGTTGGTTCAGGAAATAGTCCTACAAATTTCCCCAATATGCCAAGTCGTTGGTATCCAGATGCGGAGTGTGAAAGGACCGGAAGACTTCCCCAGAATTAGGGTACTTCGAATGCTTATAGGAGGCGAGCTCGTGCCCGAGTATGTACAAATTTGAAACAACCTTCAGGTTTCAACGCCCTTACATGACTTCTAACAACTTGAAGGTATCGTTGGTGGTCCTGTATAACTCCCGTTTCCAGGTGTGCTTGGCAGAAGCTTGTTAGAAGCTTGTGGAGAGTCTACATATAGTGTAGCTACTGAAAATGCGGATCTGCGTTGGTGCTCAATCACTACTCTACGACGTACAATACAGTAAGACTCTAGTCAGTGGACGGTACACGACATAATACGAAAGCACTATATGTACTTGGGATGAAATATCGCATACGGTACACTGATTCACTGATCATCTTCATAAAAACTGGAACAAATGAAAGTTTCACCCGCGCTCAAAACGGGATATAAGCCTCCTATTAAGGGCCCTGTCAGAGAGGCGCCGTGGTTTTCACGTAACATGTATTTCCTATCGCATATTGAACGTAATAGCATCTGTAAGTATGATAAGCCTTAGGGCGTGAGATTTCCAGATGTTCCTGCTTTTGCCCCGGTATTTGTAAAGAATGGCAGGTATACGCAGTAATATAGAGCAATCGTGACTGGTTGCGTCAGATGTACTAGTACTGTAGGTATGCAACGGAGAGGCACGGTATCGTTATCTCGTTCTAATCGGTTAGTTTCTCACCTCCACTACTTACCTTTATAATATCTAGTGTAGTGTAAAAGGATTGGCGAACTAGGGGATGCTGCACGTTACTTTGGCAAGTTGGAGTCCCACAATGTGGACGGGAAGCACCTCGTGACCCGGCTTGGCCCCATAACCCCCCTGTCCGGCACACCGGTTCCGGGGAACGTGGCCGGTCACTTGTCAGAACTGATCGCCTAGTGCATCGATTTGCCCGACAAGCAGGCAAGCGACATCAATCCCATGTACACCATCCCTATCGTCAACTATCGTCTATCGATTGTGATGGTTGATATCTGACAATTGACGATAGGCTGATCCAGGTACGCGGAATCCTGATACGACGATAATGTTACATCGTACAGCAGTACACGAGGTTAACCCACATCGAGAAGCAAAGCCTAGTGTATTGCTGCCGGCAATACTCGTGCACTGCGTCTTCGAAAGGCACAAGTCCACATTTTCCATGTTCTAGGAAGGGGATGGTTTCCGAGGACGAAATGGGTCAAGCACATAGCCTCGAGAATCCTTGATCAGTATCGCTTGGCCACCCTACTGCGTAGGACTCTTCCCTCAATTGGAAAGATGACGGAATTGGAATTGGCCAGGCGCATGCTTGATCTGTAGTCGCAAACGCTTATCAGTAGTCTATTTACTGGACTCTGCCTCGTTGCAGTCAATACTTATAGTACTGGCAATCGCATCTGGTGCGGGTAGATTTCCGTTGGTACCTATCTTCAACAACAATGGCTCGGAACCCCCAGGGTTACTGAATCATACTGAGTATATGGTGGGAAGGGAGCTCCCGCACCCTGCCTGCGTAGCCGACTGCGCACTTTGACCCTCAGCTAGAATCCTCCAGCAAATTCAATTCCTGCGGAGGGCACATGAACCATCTCACGGTCAAAAAGACGTGGGGGCGTGTCCAATTCCATCCCACGCCGAGATACGTATCTTCTATGTACTTCTGTAATTGAAACGAACCTCACCGAGAAGAATCCTGCAGAAAACCCTGGTCGCACGTGTGATTGTTTCGCGTTTCTGAATTGTTGCTCGCCTCTTGAAATCATACCCTGCAACCTACGTGTAGCTGGGAAAGAGACGGTGCAGATTCCGCCCGTACCGTGTCGCATACATTCCGCAATGAGGCAAGGGACGCGTATTATTGCCCTCTATATACTACACACAAGCTAGACAATGTCAAGCATCTAGTCCTATGCCCGATACCGAGATGGATAGCAAGTAATCACCGGGTTTGATCATGATGTCGATCATCAACAGCCAGCAGCATGCAGTGGAAGGGTCCGGAAGGATCGAATGGAGGAACAACAGCAGTATCTTTCGATGGGGAAGCACTACTATCTACTATGTACGCACTATGTTGTTGCGCTGCAACTCCCGGCGCGATGGCACGACTGGAGGTGGGTGGAGAGGCGTGGCCGTATCCCACGTATTTAATTTCAAAGTTGATATATCTTGACATGTCGTGTGACAAAAGGCTCAGAGGATACGGCCGCGTGTTGGACGCACAAAAAATGACGATGCTCTACTCTGCTATCACCAGGGCTTTGAATTCAGGTATGACATGGCGTCCGTGGATTTACAGGTAATAAGTGTGTATATGCGCTATGGCATGATACCGGTGTGCTGTGGCTCATTGACTCGATTGATGAATGAGTACTGAGTAAGTAGAGTCCGATCAAGTTCGGGGAAAGATGGGGCGGGTAGCTAATAATCAGGGTTTTATCACGCATCTCAGTTTTCGTCGTGTCGGTGTTTCCTAATGGGTTTCAGCAAGGGAAACATCCTTGCGCCAGCAATAACACCTACCGTATACCAAAACGACTCCTTCGGCCGAACGCTTGTTTGAGTCACATAGCAGTCGCACTCAGTGTCCTACATGGCCGTCGAGCCATCGAGCAGTGGAAGACCCCCACTGAGTATGTAATTATTATATCTGTATCCCAAGGCTATGGGATTGGGAACATGGCCTACGTCCGTGGTATGATTACTGCGTACTAGCACGATATTGTCAGGTTGTCCGGATTTTCTGTAAACCCTCGTTTACGCATATTTGGAATTTCCGTGCGCAACGGTCATTGGCGCAAACTGGCGAAACCAGCTGGCTGGCGAATAACCGACGAGTAACCAATTGCCGATTGAATTACTCGTGGCGCACTTTGTCCCGGTCGACACGACCGATACGTTGCATAGGTGCGATACAATAGGTGCGATACAATACTAGGAGGGTAGATAGAGGATTTGGACTCATTGGCCACCGGGCGGCCGTATAGAGTTCTGTGTCCAAGAGGTCGGCTGGCGCAAATTACTGTTTGCGCGTATCTCGTGATAGGAGGGGGAAAATGAAGCTCTGGAATGGCATTGGTGCTCGAGTCGTGGCCGGCGGCATGTGACCGACGAGCAGTGGCGCTTGCAGATTGGGATTACATATAAGTGTAAGTGTGGTAAACTGGGCAGACAGCAGTAGCCTACGCAGTAAGTACAGTATGTATAAGTAGTATACACAGATGTGCACTTTGGAGAGGCGGAAAACCGTGACTCGGCTATAGTGTGGGGGATGGAGAGAGACCCGAGAGACTGCTACCTAGGTACGTACAGGAGTGGTGTAGCAAGCGCTGGCTGAGTGCACCGAGGCTGAGCGCTCTCACCTGATCACATCCGACACAAGGGAATTATATTGGGAGGCGAAAAAACAAAAAGGGTCCAGGGATTGGGTACCGTCTCACCATAGCGATATACTAGCGACGGCAGTACCTGGAATAGGTAAAAGCCAGTAGACGCGATGGTATAGCAGTAGTAAGTCACTGGCAGCCCAGCAAACGGGCCTTTATTGCCGGCCCCTTTACCCGCGCCATTTTAGGGACAGGATTTGGGACTTGGACTATCCTGGATAGCCCAGAGAGTCCAGATACTGTTTTGGGAGTCACGAGAACGCAGGAATGCCAACGCACAAAGAGATCATCCCCAGCCTGACCTTGCTTGACCTGGTCCGTCGCGGGTGAATAACGTGAACCGTGCCTGGTCAATCCGTCTGGCCTACTGATCAGCCTTTCTGTCTGCCACTTTCCATCTGCCTCGGCGGGTTGATCAGAGAGGCGTGGAGAGACAATCTAGAACGGCCACGGCACGGCTTTTGTGCCATCCGTGGCACAACCCAGATGTCACCGGCCATCTCTGAGGCAGGTCGGCCAGCGATTGCAGTGCGCAAAGGGGTCATCTACACTACTACACTAGCTACCACATTGTAATTGTAATTGTGTACGTGTAGGTATTGTATGCGTATATGTGGTTTACTACACTGCACTGTATGTAGTATGTAGTAGCTCTTACGGTGGTTCGTTCAACACTGGACACTGGTTGTCTAAACAATTACCCGGAAGCGGAGAATCCCCACGACCAGCAAGCATTGCTGCTCCGCGTTGTTTTCTAGTCGGTCTTGGTGACTCGCGCTCAGAATCCAGCGAATAAGACTCTGGAGAATCGGTGCAAGCCGATCAACTGCCTGGCCTCAGTGTGCTTTCTTTTCGGTGCGCCCGTGATCGTTCCATCAACCCTCGAAATGGCAATGGTACGCGCTGGCTTCACCTAACAGCAGTTACGCTACACAGGCATTGTTCCATGTGATCGCCATCACGTATAATGAGCGTGTCAAAGCCGCCAGCGGGTTAGACGTCAACTACGCAGTAGGACCTGGCTGGTGACCCTTGTGGCTGGGGTATACGTATAGTATACGCTGGAATCATGGAATGTTGATGATTCTTTTCGGTGATGCAGTGTTGATTATCATGCATTCGTTCGCATTGCACAATGCATTATGAGAAGCATCTAGTAGCTGCCATCCCAACTTTCCTCGTCCAGGCATTTTGGGTATACTAATCCCATGACTTTGACCTGTGCTACTAATCGTGTCGCATGCACACCGAGTCGTCACCGTCTTCTTCAAAACTTCATGGAACTACTTACAATTCCCAACACGGCACAAAGGCCTACTGCTCCGCCTTGCTCGTAATCTGCATCAGTCTTGGACTTCATTGTGCTCTGTATTCTTCAACGGTCTGGTGGCTCGACACGCGATACAGACAGACAGACGGTACCTTTGTTCGGCTCTCCCATGCTTGAAGAAACTCAACGTAGCTGCAAACCATCGGATGCGGGTGCTTTCACCGGCTACACCGCGGTCAAACAAACCAGCTGTCTCTGTTTGTGTGGATGCGGAGGACTCTCTAGGGAAGAGCCGGAACGCTGGACCTTCTGGCCGCCGGCGGGGCATTGTGAAGATGTCTTAAATACCCTATTAGGAGAGTACTACTGCATTAAGCCTGGTGCTTGGAGCTAGTCGGTAGTCTAGGCTAAGTATGGTAGTACTTCTGACGCTAGCAGCTGTGGGACAACAGACAGACCGCTGTGTAGCGTACTCGTGCTGGTATGGTCAGTGGGGCATAGAGGAAAAGTCTTCATAAGGGAGAGAATTCTGTATGTATATGTGGTGGAGGTACCTCCCTAGTAGGCGGTCGATACGTACCTCAGGTAGTATGTCTTGAGAGTGCTAGGGGTGTTTCAGGGATTTCCTACTTAGTGAATCCCCGTACAGCCACAGATCCCCCACCCGCAAGCTCGTGTCCACCTAAGAAATAGGCCCGTCAAAGGTCCAGATTGCTATTCAGGTACTTCTGGCCGGTACATAACGAGTACGTACTCTTGTACCTATGTACCAAAGTAGCGAGGTACCCCTGGCTGGGTAGGTACGTACCGTGAGATATGTAAGTGCCAGACCGCGCCTTTCTATTCTCCACTGCTACTTAGTGTACCAGGGCCTGACCTCCACCCTGCTCTGGGTTGTTCCCTAAGGTCTTCAAGCCTCTATCAAATACATTAATATGTACAACTACCCACATTCCCTCTCCCTTCCACAACTCTACACCACCTACCATACATATCACGAACCTCGTGTATGTTCAACATAAGTCTGAGGTCCCAATACAGACGGCTGTCGCAACATTGATCCTCGTCAGCCTTATTTACTCCTCCTCATCTTAGCCTTCACGCCAAGTATACATACATCACCAGAGATCTTCCCCACCAGTATCTCTTCACCTGTACATTCAACAACAAATTGCATATACCGTGCTCAGGCGATATCGTTGAATTGATTTGCCCCGATTGAGCAGCTTGTGGCGACGAGTATCCAGATCGATACGTTTTGAAAGAAAATACTATATCTTTGTTCACATTTTCCGACTTGCGCTATACGTCTGCTGAGCTCTACACATTATATCACCACTCACCATCCTTCCTGCTCCTCTCTATGAGCACCGAGTTTGCTCAGAATGCCAGGTAAAGCAGAAGGACTGGTTCTCACTGTGGATCCGAACGTCATCCACAAGGTTGATACGAACAATCCTCATAACCTGTTCAGCATGTGGACTGGTACGTCCAATATATGATACTTATGTATATACATATGATTTGGCGACGACTGACTCGATGCTTAGTTTTCTCCCGTTGCGCCGAATCGGTAGAACAAGGGCGAAGACTAGAAAATCTTAGCTGGCGACTGTGGACAAGGGAGGCTCTGTGTTGCGACACAACTATTAGGACAAAGACAAAGCAGAGCGCTTCTGCAACTTCAGTGCCACCGCAGGACATTCTTGAAAAGCACCACATACCAGACGTACCACAATTATCCGGCAGTGTTGATTCCGTCGCAGACGAAGAATCCATAGAGTTAACGACTGAATCTAATCCAGTAGAGATCCTACGACCTAATATACGACGACAAGACTCTTGCTCCAGCAGTCGAAGCAAGGGCCGGGAACGGCACATTACCTCTGATCACTTAGAGAAGATGGTTGTTACGATAATCACTGAGAAAGAGCCCAACCTGTCGCCTCTCCCACACATCGTTTCCTCTTCTATGGAAACAGATAGTGATCATTTGCAATCTTGTCAATCCGAAGTGGAGGAGACGCCTACAACCCTCGCGACAGAGTCTGCTGAGTGTGCATCATCTGGTTTAACATCACAGATCTCAAGCAATTCAGCCTCAAGTGAACACCACGCCACAGCCGTAATTAGGGGATTTTCACCTTCTCAATTTCCCTCTGCGAGACCTTCTCATGAACCAAAATTCCTACAGCCTGACCTTATCCCAGAACCTCACTCTTCGCCTTCGCCCAAGCCAGTACAGCCTAAGAAAAAGCCGGCCATATTTGCGTTGGGCGGCTCTTCTGGCGACGAATCTTCGCCCAGTCTTGAGATTCGCCAACCGGTCATCCCACCTAAGAAGAGCAAGATGTTCCAACTCGGTGGCTCCTCTGGATCTACCGAAGAACAAAGCCCATCACTCAAAAGTGCACTTCATTCAGGGAAACCAAGCTCACTTTTGGGCGCCCACAAGAAGCAAACATCTTTTAGCAACCAAGTTACGACGCGAACAATCTCGACCCCTAGCGACCAGTCCGGTAGCTATGTAGATGAGAGCGCTATCGACGACGATGACGAAGATTCAGAATGGGAGGACTCGATCGAGGAAAGCGGCAAATCGAGCATGGATGATAGGGTCACCTTCAAACGAGTACCTTCGAAACCTAACTTGACCTCACAAAGATCTCTTATCAGCCTCATGATTGCCAGTGAGGAACGGACAAAAGGTCTAAGCAACTACGCCTCACATTCCACCCCAGCGATTGCGCAGCGTGCCCGCCAGCTGCAAAATGCACCGAATGGTGCAGCATCTCCCAATGATTCTGATGATAATGGAGAGAATGTATTGGAAATGAGAAGAGGCCTGCGCCACACACCTCTAAAGCCTATTACTGAGATCCCTAGGTCCGGCGCTCAACCCATCATGACGAAACCCACAATGCATTCTGACCCACAAGCTGCCCTGTCCCCTAGAACTACCAGGCGCCATATGCTGGCTACGGAGCTCACAGAGTCGCTTAGACGGCAACTCCTCTGGGAGCGGCAACAAAAATCTTCAACCGCTAATGCCGTGTTGAAGCGACGCCACACTTCACACGATGTTGCGAATTTAAGGCAATATCCCGAGAAATCGTACATGAAGAGGTCCGAGGATGAGATCAACGCTACTAGTTGGAACCAATTCCTTCGAGAAGATAATGGTGGCTACCATACTCAAGGATGGTGAAACAACGTTTACGGATATGAAACGACACAACATCTTGGACACGCCTTGTATTGTTCTTTTCATTTCCCTCACTTGCATGGCGAGAGCTTTTTGCGTTTTATTATACCAATGCATGCATCTGGTCGGCGTTTTATACCGTTGCTTTCATAATTTTATTCTATTGGCACGAGCGATTTGTCCTGTCCGTTTTTGGATATGACGATCGATAGCATTAATGAGCATTGTTGTGCCCTCCGTTATGGCACAACCCGCGCCGTTCAAGACGGCATGGTGATGACCGGCGCGTCTGCATCCGATTCTACAACCCCTAATACGAATTTGGCGTTGTAGGTCCTATGATACCATGATCTTTTATTTTGGATTTTACCCAATACCTAGGGGTAACGAATTGTTTCCTTTCGCTACTGACAAGTAGCAAGAAAGGTAAAGATGGAGGCAAAAGGGTTTATAATGTATTCTAGCAAGAAACAGAAAGGGCAACCTTCCACGAGGCAACTTAGCCGAAAGGCCCAAGACACAACAAGATGGAGCGATTGATTCGTCAGTCCTCGAAAGGAAAAGTGAAGACGGAAAAGCAATGCGTCATGACCACAAAATTACCGCAGGCATTCTACAGGAGCTACAAAAAAACAATAAAATGTTCCGATCCATAATTTTCCCTTCTGAATAATTCGAAAACCAATGTTTCGATCGTATCAATTGCTTTTGCTAACTTCTGTGTGTGAATTACCGACCCCTTGGTATTGTACTAAGGATGACTATTTGACATCCGCATCCATGTAACAAACTATAAAAAGGTACAAGGTTACCATTATGCTGGGATTTATGACGACGAGAGGGGATTTCATAGCGTCTCAAGTAGCTGAAAGTATGTGAAGGCAGCATGACTGTTCACTATGAATGTCCTTTATTAGACTTTCCTTGCTAGGGCGCGTCACCTGCCATGATGCACGACTATCATATGCCTGGTGGAAGTCTAACTCTAATCCTTATTGCCCCACTGATCAAACCCCGTTCACACCCAGGATTAATGAGCATCACCAGCCCTAAGCAATGATAACTATTTAATATGTTGAACCAATAGCTCGGAGCTGCACTACCTAGTGTTGGAGATAAGGTAAGAATGGCGGTCCGGTCTGGATCTTGTTGTTGCGTTGTTGAGGAGACGCAGGGTTGTGCGTAAGCTTCATCTTGTATGCAAAGATGCGGGCTAGGCAAGCATGTAATAATAGTATGCACAGCATTGACCTAACTAATAAGCGGGATCACGAACAAGCAATCAATACCTCGAAATGGGGATAATAATACATGCGGCAGAAGAAATAAAATAGAAAAAAAAAAGGGAGAAAAAAATATTAAGAAAAAGAAAGAAAATCCACAGTGACGAGATCTCGCTAGTAGTCTGGAAATGCGCAGGTCATAGATTGGTAGTGGTCTAGATACCTAGTACTTAGGTAGTACCTACCTAAGCATATGCTGGCTGGCTGTCAATGTCTGGTTCTGCTGAGCTGGCATTTATTACATGCACCCGAAATGCTCCCTCCCTCACTAAGTCCTCTGATACATAAAAACCGTGTAACAAGCAAGGGAGAAATTCAACACTTAGAGGCCTAAAGGAAGGCAGATAAAACAGCAAGTTCAAGCCTCATTGACACCTCCTCTGTTACATGCTCGCTGATTAAGTAGCCACCTGTCGAGTGCTGTACTAAGCTGCACCTTTGGTCCGATACGACAAGGGACAAAGTTGACCCAGTCCTGTGCAGACGCCAAAGTAACACTATAGGGCTAGCAAGTACGTAGAAGGCTTATCGCACGCCGAAAAGCATCATCTATGTACCTAGTCTGCCGAGCTACATACTCGAGCATGCGCGAGGTGAAAAGAAGAAACTTGCCGTTGCGGTGCCTGACAAGCCACCTACGTTTCATACAGCACGTCTGTATGTATGTATGTACGATGTATGTGACTGTATGCTGTGTAGTCAGTCTACGGGCTTGGTCAAGTGAGGTAATCAGAGGCAAAGGGGAAAGGCTCGAAAACGCACGATGAGTTGTCTACCCTCCTCTACGAGGGGACTGACAAGCCCGTCCTCTCCTCCTCGCCCCTCACCTAGATCGATCAGATGGACGGCGGTCGGAAGGCGACATGTGCGCGAGACATGTGCGTATGCGTGTGTATGCGTGTGTATGCGTGTGTATGTGTGTGTATGTGTGAGTGAGTGTGTGAGTGAATGTGTGTGTGTGTGTGTGTTGTTTTGCGTGACGATTACATCGATTACATGCCCATAGCTACCCTCCTCCAGCGTCCCTCACCGCCTTTCCGCGCTACTGTACCTACCGCTTCCATCTGTCTTATCTTAAGGCAGGCCGCAAACTAATCCAAACTCAGAACTACGACAGATAGGTAACTCCACGCCAAGGAGGGAAGCAAGAGGAAAAAGAAAAAAAAAGGGAATGGGTGGAGATCAAAAGGCGAAGGGAAATGCGGTAAGCCCCACGAATATTTCATGTAGGTATGTATGTAGGTAGGTACTACATATACCGGTATATTGACAGCAGTGTGCGCGCGCGCGTCGGGTACAGATTCTACTTTTTCACCTTAGGGGCCTGCCGACTCGTTACCAATATATGATGTGCGTGCATAGACGTCGTGATCACGCCTTGCAGTCTGCTTTGACGTGTTTGCCACTAATCTAGCTACTGTAAGTACTCGGTAGTAGTAGGGAACTATAGAGATTATGCATGGCGGGGGCTCCCCGTGATACATCAGGCAGCGAGGGGAACAGGTGGGATAGATAGGTAGATAGGCAGGTAGGTACTTAGACACTTAGACAGTAATTAATACCATAACTATATAAGTTGATTCATATAGATTCGAGGATATCGGAGAAAGCCACTTTGCGGTCAGGTGGTCAAGTTACTTATTTTACTCTTAGCCACGTCCCGTATATATTGCCTCAACTATAACCCAATATTTATTTCTGGCGATCTACCTCGATAGGTACCTTTATTGATGTTCCCAAAATGAGCCAGCTCAGCTCCGATAAAAAAAACAATGCCAATGCCCCGCGTTTCGTGGCGTCCAGAGCTGACAAGATTGCAGTCGTGGCTTGAAAGGTACGGGGTGATAGCGCGCACTGACATTGGGTTAGGTAGTATTTTGTAGTAATCATTGTGGCTTGCATAATGTACACTAGCTAACCTATTCATGCTGAGATGAATTCCTCTGTTGTGTAGATGGCTCGTTGCAATTGGTGGGATATCTATGCACTCCGATTCGCTAAGCACCATGACGTTTGGAGGGAATAATCCGGATATAACTGCCTGAAAAGGTCCAAAAAAATTATACCTTGCTTTAAAAGATTTTTGCTCCTGTTTGAAATTATTTCCTAGTGTTGACTTGCTAGTCTACACTACTGTATACTACCATTAAGAGTCGGTCCTACTCTAAAAAGTTTCCCTTAACGTCCCCTAGACCCCTAATCCAACGAGTTTAAAAGTGCTTAAACCACAACTTGGACTCTTATTGGGTGATACATTGCTTCGAACGAGTTTATTGTTCTCCTAGCATGAAAATGTGTTGCGTGACATGGGTGCTAGAAAAAGAGGATGCTAGGTAGCGCTAGAGGGGCTAGGTATCCATCCTATTCTTTTTGTTAAGTTCCAAGCTGCAGGGATCTAAATGTTTTGCATTTGATCCCTGTGATCCACATGGTTCTAGCGTGCTTCTAGAAAATCTCCCTTTTCTCGGGGGTGGGGTCCCCACTGAGTGTGGCTGGAGTCGTATCAGAAACGCTCAAGCCATGATTGCCACTTTGGTACACCTTTTGCCATTTCGGGACAATCCGATCGTCCGTCAGCCAAACAGATCATGCTAAATATTAAAACAGAGCATCGTCATACCGGTACACTACTATTCATGCAACGCAAGGTTCATTATTCTTACACGTTTGCAATGATTCATGCGGCTCCTGACAGAGAAATTCCATATGACTCTTCGGGCCTTCTAAACTTCAGGCCGGAGTTAGGGATAGAAGGTTCCGACAGACAATGACCATTTAGGGTTATCGCCGCGACAAATAAATATATATATTTATCGCTATCTTGTACAGCATCATTTTGTCGCTAGGATTGCCATTAGAGCACTGTTCTGGATCCGTAAACTTAGAGGTATGTAATCACTTAGGTACATTGACCCAGCAACCTAATACAGAATATGTACCTATTCAAACGTCAATTCGGCACGCATTTTCACACATTAATTTCTTGCGACATGAAGTAAAAAGACAATGCCGAGGCTGTCTGCCAGGAAATTGGTTATCCGCGTGACTCGCTCGTCTCAGTCATCTAGATTGGGGTGTACAAGCTACCGGTACCGTGTTTTTTCTCCAAACGGACCGTTTTTTTCCTCTTCAGGCAAGAGTTTCGCCGACCACGTGGAGTCTGGAGCCCGAGCTTTCTATCCCCCAGCCTAGGTACCTACCTACCTTATCTGGATAATCACAATTTACAAGGTATCAATGGGCCATCCTCGGTAGACATAAAATTCATATGACAGGTATAGTTACCGGTATTTCAAAGAAGCGCGTGGAGAATGGCGCAACCTCGGCGCCGGCTCCAGAGCAAACAAAAGAGCGGAGAGATGTGTATGGGTATCGTCCCGGTAAGTCGCTGCAGTGCATTCTGATCGCTTTCTGAACCCTGCAACATGGAGAAGTTCGAGGCCCAATTCGGGCTTTGATGTCGGCCAAATGGCCTTGCTGATCGCGGAGGCTGATGAAAAGAGACCTGTGTCAGGCTGCGAGTCGTTTGATGCCCTGTAGATTGCTGACGGTATCTCCACTACTGATTATTACCATGATGTACATGAACAGTATAGGTATGTAGATCTATTCTCGCGTTTATACGTTGCGAGACTACAAGCCGACTCTTCGTTACAGTTGGCAGGTGACTGACCTCGCGAAATGCGCCTCATCCGACCGCGGATACAACCCGGTCAGCCTGGCGTCGTATCCGTCTGACAGCATAATCCTCCTTTTTTTTACAACTGTATCATGTGCACGGCGAACCACTACATTCCAGCTGTAAGGCGACCGGATTGATTGGCTCCTTAAAGAACACACGGGGGTTTGCTCATAAGTAGCCGCCAGAGGCGATTTTATTATGCTAATTGGTAATCGGTGTCATTTCCGAGTCACGTAAGCTGAGTACTCCTTCACGAATTTCAATTACCTAGCATCCTGAATACTAATCCCCGGCAACAAGCTTAGCTTTCTATCATAGGACAACATGGTCTTACAGTAGAAAATAAAACATACAATAAAAAAACATTAATAAATGAATTATTGAAATTCTGGGGATTGATCTTAGAGATGTTGTGGGGAAATATTGTATTACATCATCTGGACAACCATCTCAAGAGATAGTCCCACAAGTAGGACGTGTGCCGCATTTCCGGTATTGAGGTCACCCCCTGCATAAGCCTGTCTATACCAGAATTGAAGTGCAATGTGAAAGCTTGAACAGTTGAACACGGTTTGGTAGATCGTGCATGTTACCGACTCGGGTGACGTGCAACCTAGAGTTTGAGCTTCTAGCCCACCAGCTCTGCGAGTGGCTTATTGATTGCATAGAACGCGCAGATAAGCCTACGCGTTTTGCATGTGAGACTACCTGCCTAGTATATCCAAGGTATTGGATATATATCTAGAACCTCCCGCTATCACATGAATTTCAGAATCATGATGCGATACCGAACCAAAGCATGTGACTCCCAATCTAGTATATCTATCAGTCTAAATTGAATCATGTAGCGGAGCTCCCGACGGCGAGGGACAACTTGCCACCCACGATTCCCCGCATATCGTCTTACTTATAGGGGTAAAAGATCCGATCGGGCAACCACCAGTCAGAATGTCCCGCCGAAATCTTGGGGTGGTGGATGACAGAAAGGCGGCTCCCAAGACACTGGAACGGTGGCGTATGGGGAGCAATAGTTGGACTAAAAGCGGTTCTGCCACAAGGTTCTACATTACCGTCTTGCGGATACACAACCTTTAGCACGCGACACGCAAGCTTGGACGTGTTAATTGCCCACTAAACTTTTTTGACATTTATTTAACGAGAGTTTGTTCTCTGCGGATCTCCCAATTGGGTAAAAATAACCGTCCTTCACACACACACTTATATATAGGCACCACCTCCTACTGCTATGGTCTGGTCACAATCATTCCTTATACGATCGTGCCGAGCGCCTAATCTTGACGCACTTTTGACATTCCCTTATTCACGTGAGGCTAGATTGCTTCTATCTGCAACAAGGCCTCTGGAAGGGATGGTGAGATTACGTTGATCATGTTGATGACGCTTACACGTGCTCATATGATCCCTCAGTATTATTAATTTGATTGTAGACGGAGGATACATTGGCCTAGTTTCTCGAAACTATTGCAATACTTCGTAGATATGTATACAGATTAGCCGAGATGATCCTTGTGTCAAATCAATTAAATGCAAGACGTGACCTGCCATCTCAATTCCCTAAACCTAAACACGAGTTATATAGTAGTACAAAGCGCCCATTCATTGCGATGTAGATATACATTGAGAGCCATCCGCAAGTTAACAGACGTAAACCCCCTACGTAACATAGCATAATCAACTCTCAGCAATTCGTTTAGCTTCATCCTCAGCTTCCTGGTCAATCTGGGAGACTTCATCTTTCGTGAAGACCTCGGTAAACTTAACCCAAGGGCCGTGAACAATCCCAGTCCCAGCACCGATGAGGATACCGAGCCCCGTCGTCGGTATGGCGACGAGGCCGCTGACGAGGGATCCCACCGTCATGCCTAGCCCGGTAGCAATGCCGGCCCCGATGCCGGCCCCTGCGGCGCCCCCTTGCATCCATCCCGACTCGAGGCGGCGCGCCGTCTTGAGCAGCTTCGTGGCCTTCTTGTCGATCTCGCGGGCCTTGGACCGGAGATCCTCGGCGAGCTGCGGATCGTTCTCGGCTACCTCTTCCGCTCGTCGGTGGAGGTCGAGAGACTCCTCCTGAAGCTTCTTCGACTCCTCTATCTTCTTGGTGATCTCTTGTAGTAGCTTTTCCTTCGTCGATGGCCGCTTGTTGCCCTCGGCATCGCCCTTCCCTCCATGGGCATCTGCCCCGGACGTGGACGGTTCTGCGGGCATCGATGTGGCTATTTTTTTACTAAGCTCTGACACTCGATTCAGAGCTTGTCGGCTCGTCTGAGTCGTTGGTCTGGCTGTGACTGTGGGACTTCCGTGCACGGGATCAATAGTTGTTAAGGGACTGTGGTGACGTAATAGAATGTTGTTTGGACGTGAACAATATCCCTTGCCCCCAACATTTCAAATATGATATGTAAGTATTTCAGCCCCATGTTTGACTACACTATATAGTACCGTACATCTGTCCAAGATTATTGTCGTCATGGTACTGTGGCTTGAACGTGCAGCTAATGATGTTTCTTTTTTTTATTTGGTAGTCTGGAGAATATGCGAGCCAAGCTCGCGGGTCAGGTGGGGGTTGTGTTCTTCCAAGGAACTTAGTCAAAATGACGTCGTTGCGACCTCAGCTGAGGCGAAATTGAAATACCTTCGTTGAAAGCAGGGCCTCAACACCAAACAGTACAAGCTATTATAACTTTTATTCGTATACAAAAATTAAGTTCATATTACAAATAATACCAGTTATTTCCAAAGTACAGTAGCTGAACATACCATACTAAATATTTGCGATGGCTTTAAGCTTTTGGCTATAATAGCTTTAGTGTGGGCACTTTCAGATTTCGTGCTTGGCGCATCCTCAACCATACCATACTCATTCCATCTACTCCTAACTTGGGTTAGGCCTGCTGGACGGAGGGGAATGTGTTTGAATCCTTCTCCCCTGCAAAAGGCCTGCCTACGGTCAATAGCATCAAGTGTACTTGTTAAGACTCGCTTAGAGCCTCGTTGCCGGCGATTGGAGCTGAAGCAAGCATGCAGATGCAAAGCACCGGGAAGGCGCGGAAAGGTCAGATGGGAGTACAATGTACAATGCTACTATTCGACAATTCATCTCGTCTTATCTTATTTTGAAAGCTGACGAAGCGTTACATAAGTGGTACAACTAGGGCTGTGCGCACATGGCCGCCTCTTAGGTTTGCTTGCTTGAATTTGGGTACAGTAGAGAAGGACAGCTAAAAAGATATGGCTTTGATTCATATGCTGCATTCTCGAAGAAGAATTGGGGAATGACTTGTTTACCTCTAAATAAGTTGGTTCGTTGGCAATCTTATCCCCAGATCTGCAATGCACGTTTCCCTTTTGCAGATGGTATGGTAGCATCCGTCAGTTTTAACCCGAGGCTAGGTATCATATTTTTTAGCACTACCTATATAACTTAGACAATTGCCGAGTCGCATTCGGTACATTGCCGAGGGAGTTTACACACGAATTACCACTATATGCCACCGCGTTACGAGCGGTCACTTGATTCCTCCGTGACTCTAGGTATGATAATCGTAGGCGTTATACTATATACTTTATAGTAAGCGTCGTCTACATTGAATACTGCTTTCCCCGGAAGCGAGTTAGACGTTCACAACACTGGTTCCTTTGCCATGTCTCGGTCGAAAGGAGATCAATTACATATACACCCCCAGCATTGCTGGTATTCGGTTATGTGCGTAAGACTTCCTCATCCGTATAGGCATTACCCCAGGGTTGCGGGTCTAATCTTGAGAAGACTTCGATTTCATTGTTGGGCAGCAACAGCATCAAAGCATAACAGAAAAACAATTATGATCTTCGGCACTTTCATACCCCTTGTAACTGAACGCTAGGAAACATTATCTCGTTCCGCAATGACACTAATGATTGCGCCGTCTAAATCACGATGATCTTTGCCTCATGTTGAAGGGATACCAAACCTGTCAAAGGCCCTGCAGCTCATAGGCTAGCGTACAGTACACTAGCGTACTGCGTACGCATGAAACTGCCAGGGCCAGTCAATTTATGGAGTTCGGGGCTCTTCCGGGTGAGCTTCCGGTGCGCATGACTCGCGGCAATTTTCCAGATCTAGCACCAAACCCTGCGTTCCCTGATTACTACGAGGGTTCCCTATGCCTAAATTGGGGCTTCGTCAAAGCATCTTGAGCTTGGCGGTATACTATGGCATTGTGTACGTTGCTATGTACATTACGTTATAACTTCAAACGCTAGGACAAGCCACCGTGTAGATAACAAGGGCTCCTTGAATATGATGGTTAGATATTGATCCGACTGCTAATACTTTCTCAAAAGTCACGAAGGATGCGGAACAGGGGGGGAGAGAAAAATAAATAAATAAAATATTTATTTATTTTATTTTTTAACAAATTTTGTAGTTCACATGAGCATACTAACAGTTTAGTAATACGTAGTATACGCAGTAAGTAGAGATATATACTATTTACATGGTGTAAAGGCCGCGTACATCTTGATTCTAAATTTTGAATAAGCAGCTTACTTTCAAAGGTGTTGACTAGGTTTTAAGTGTTTAATACCTCTTTCGGAGGCTGTTTAACGGAAAATCGCACTTCATTGATACCAAATAATTGGCAGAGAACTCCTGCAAAAGCCGACTCGATCTACGATTGTATAGCTCTCTCCCTCAATATTTACAATGGCAAACGTGAGTAATGAAATGTCCCTAGTACGCGGCTAACCGGATTGTGCTAGGATGCAGGCACTTTAAAGTACTGTAGGTAGCTTAGACAATAAGACTAAATATGAGTACACGTGTATGTGTTGCATTTCGCCGAGACCATTTGCCTCACGATACCGTTTTTGGAGTTGCAGGATGCGCGGGTGACTTCAGGCTGTTGACATGCGATGGGAGGTAAGTGGGTAAGTGGGTAAGTGGGTAAGTGGGCCACCACGCAAATCAATGCATGGAATTGTTCTAAACCTTCTAGCGTACGCAAGCAGTGTGTACAGTGTGCTACTATTTTGATATTTTGATACTCAGTATAAGCAAAGTTATATCCAAGAATTCCTATGTACATATAATCCCAACTACCAGCTAGAACAACTAGATCTGATGGCTACTTCCATTCTTGAGGTTGAGACGAATCATTATTAACGGATAAACATTATTTTAATAGCTAAATATGGTTCTACCGACGCTTGCTATATCAAATAGCTTTTGAATTTATGTTTCGCCAAAAACGAAACATGAAAACGAAAATGCTACGCTACGGTAACAAAGACACGGGCTGCACGCGTTTCCCACGTGGTATGCCTACTAAGTACCTAGTGTACATACCGAACCCTTGGAACCAAGTCCAACTGGCGAGCCTTTGAAGGGGTGAGCCCCTTGAGACTGAAGGTCGCTATTCTCGGTGAGGATCTATATTTGCTACGTATACATTATATTATCGGTCTGTTGTGGATAATGTCCCATTTCTGCCGGACGGTGGGATTTGGAATGCAGGCTCCTAGGTATCTTAGTTCTAAGTATTCTACAGTATGTAGCTCTTTGCCGGAGCTATTATATTTGACAGGATGCCGGCAACATTATGTGAACTTGATTAGTTCATGGAACTGACGTGCATCCCTGGAATAACATACCTAATGCACAAGGAGAAGTATTGATCTCGGTATTTAACTCCTATGTGATTTACGTGCAATGAATTAATAATAATGGTAGGGACTGATATAACTATCGCCTACCATACGATTCATGTCAAGCTCGACACTCGCTTGCTGCCACACCGATGAGACCCTGCATCGCCGGAAACACCGAAGATAAGTTGAATCAAGATCCATGCACGTAGTGTATGGTAACACCTGGACAGACTTGTGCAGCTCTATCTGGTCGAGAATTCAGCCACCAACAGTTACAGTATCGTAATCGCTACCCCATCTTCTTCAAGCAAATATCGACTACGTGAAATATTTCATGAGCTAGTATATCTTGCTCTATTAGCACTTGCCGCAATGAGGAAGCCGAGGTTGATAACAGTTTTTCGAGACCTGCCTTTACCACCCTAGCTAGTTAGCGGCATCCGCCGCCGAGTCCGACACCTACTGTAGTGTATACTATGTAGTTAGCATTTTACCCTCCTAGTGTAGGTACGCTTTAAGCTAGGTATCAATGTCGAATACACCAGATGACTGTGTACATAATGTAGACAGCAGTGGTTCCGAAATCTCAGAAATATTACCCCTGTTAAACGCTAGTTACGTACACCGCCACGTGGTATCTCGAGATATAGTGTAGGTATTAATCAGTGTAAGTAGCATTGCACCATCTTCTCTATTATATACAAGGTACAAATACGGTACATTTGCTTTACTAGTATAGTATGTATAGAAAGGATGTAACCAGCATAATTCCCCTACTTGATGCCCAATTCCACATTACTATACATACCTATGTACACGACCGGCATCATGGGCTTGGAATTGCGGGTTCTCTCCATCGCGGTGAGGCGCATCTAACAAGCCCTATAGTGTAAACTAACCCTAGCACCAACGCATAGCACAGAAAGTACTCCTCCAATCTAACATGTAAAATTATCAACAAATAAAATCTACTTATTAGTCTGTAACAACACCCCCTCAGTACAGAGCTATAACAGGGGAGCTTATAGCTTCCCAAGACACTAACTGAGCACCAACAACTCAAGAAACCGAAACAACGCAACACTACAGATCATTTCCCGCGCATCGCATATGCTCAATGTAGTAGATCAATGAATCCGACCTCGCTGGTGATGAAACCAGATGTCACTGCAGACATACCCACCTAGCAAGGTAGACATACCTATAGGATGAATTAAACGCCGTGTAGACATATCAAGTGATTGCCGCGAGGTCACGGGCACTGCCCGGCGCTTAATGCGTGGTAACCATTTGCGCAACCCGCCAGGTCGCAGTGGGCAAGTACCAGAGCAAGCATTGCTACCTAAAACAATTCGGTTTTTTTCTTGGTTGCGATTGCTACCTATGTTTTTTGCAAGGCGGTCGTTTCTTTGCGTTGGAAGAGTGTGAGGTGGAATATGTGTCTACGCGAAGGTGGGTGACGCTAAAGGTTACACGTTGTGGTATAATATAATTCGTTTTCTTTTCTTTTCGGCTTAAATGTTTTCTCATCGCAAAACGCGTAAGCTGAAAAAAATAATTATAATGCATTCTTATGTATTTCTCTCCGAAACTTAAACAGTTGTTGATATGCGTGGTAATAGAATATCATGCAGGATAGATAGACCCAATGGGTGTTTCGTTGTCTTTAGCTACATGGAGTAGATCTAGTATAGGGACTATCTTCCCTCGGGCATAAGAACTGCATCATTGCGTGCATTCTACATGACGAAAGCCTTGCCTTCCTAGCCAAGCAGAGCGGTTGCTCAATAAGAATAGGCCCGGCTAGAATTCTATAGGATTATAATAGCAATGGCTTAAAGAACAATTAGAACGATATATGCATCGCCTTGGAGGTTGCTACAGGTTGAAGTTGGGGGAGAACTGGATATTCGGCATATTATTTTAGCATTCGTTTTATCGACTTTCGGGGGTTTCTTACGATGGATTTAATTGTCAAGTGTGACTGTCTGGTACTCACCACAGGCTGACTAGGCTTGAGGTTTTATATAGATAGCCTGCCTGCCTCTTGAATAAACGTGCTAGAAGAGCCCGTCATTCGTCGCCTTCGTCAAGAACACTTGATAAGCTATGGGACACCTTGTAGAACTGCCCATGAGCCAACCGAAGCTAGCAACAAATACCATCAACAATAATTTAGTCCTTCGTCTTCGCTTCATTACCACCGACGCGGCGAAACTTCCTCTTGTCTTTGCGGCTCATCTTGGTTTTATCGCGGGTGCCCTTGCCGCCCTCCCAGAACCCTCTCCCCCTTTTCCCGATAACGGAGCGTCCGCAGAAAGCACATGCTTCGACGGCGTAGTTCTGTTCCCTGCTGCACCAGCCGCATATCATACGATTTGCCCATTCTTGGAGATGGTCTTCGTTTTCATCGTGGCACTTGTCGCATGGGTGTACTTTGCTGCAACAGGAGAAGCGGAACCATCGATACGAGCGTCGATAGTGAGCGCATGCTCCTCGGCTTGGCAACGACTCGCCTGCGTGTAGACCCAACTTGCCTTGTCTTCGTCGCGGTCCGACTGTAGGCGGAAGCACAGAGCCGGGAGTGATGGCGAGGAATTTGACCTGCGGTATCTTGAAAGTAAACCGGCCGTGGCACTCTCGGCACACATTCGTGACGGCCTCGCCTCGGACGGATACAAGTCCCTGACTTGACGTCGAACACTTCGAGCACGTAGGTACGAAAGTGCTTGGTAGCATATCCGCGACTGTGCAGCCGGTTACGTCGATGAACCCAGCCCTGGTGGAGTTTTGGTGAACCATCTCCTGTCGGAACATGGCTGTCGATGGCGAGCCACACTTCCTACAGCTAATTGCTTTCTCCGTCTCCGGCTTGAGGCCGGTGATGTCGTTTAGTGTCTTGCACCGTTGGCATTTGCTGCTAATGTTTAATATAGATATTTGGAGGAGTTCGATGCCGTAAAGCTCGATCGTAGGAAATGAAATTGAAGTGCCTCTTTCTACTTGCTGCACAACATCCGAGGCATGGGAATCGTATAATTCCGTCTCGGCTCCGCCGTCTTCTGAATCTTCACCGGAGTCCCAAAAATCCGAGCCTGAATGCGAATCATCCGATTCGTGCCCATAACTCCATTCTGGAGGACGTGGTATTATGTGAACATGCCCCTTCGCATCTGTACGATCCATTGTGGAAGCACCTTCGGTCTTGGGTGTGAGCTCGTTAGTCATGTTGCTCGATGCTGATGGTAATTGCGCCGACTTAGTGGCTTGGACTTGTTTTGCCATGATATGCAAATTCTGCGATAAGTAGTTCAAGTGACTCATTAACGTCATCTGGCTCTGCTGCGCAGCTCTAGTCGCAAATGCCTCTTCTAATAGCTCTACATCTTGTGACTCTACGTCGTTGAGCAGAATCCTCAATGTCTGTAGGGGATAAAGTAAAGGAATGATCAACTGTACGGATTTAATGGATTGTAGACCCTGTGGTAATTCCGTCCGCCGCCTCGGCTCAAGAGGTAGATTGTAAACAACACCATCCGCGGATTTCTGATAGAGTGCAACGCGCCCCATTCGTGCTTCGAGCTGTCGAATATCTTGAGCCCTTCGTGCCTTTGCATTGGCAATCTGCTCTCCTGTAAAAGACTCCTCAGGCACGTAAGGCTTTCGCGTTGACGCGGGGGGCTTGGGGGGAGTGACTTGTGAGACTGAAGCTGATGTCTCTCCTAAGGACGTCGTAGACTGTTCCAAGTGTCGTGTGTCTTTAAATGACATCAACGTGACCGTTTCAACCTTTTGCTCTGACAGAAAAGCCTCCAAGTGCTTGTCTAACGCAGTGACAAGAGCAAGTAGGGTCGCATTGTGTTTCTCCGAAACGAGTTTGTCCCATCCTCGCTCTATGTTGAGACAAAATCCACGTGGAATGTCTTTATTCTTCACCGATAGAGTCGGCGGCTCTTCAGGATAAGAAACGGGCACCTGCAATTCACAGTCTAGACGTTCCAGTTCAAAGGGGAAGTCAGGGTCCGACGGTTTCAACTGAAAACGAACAGTCGTCGTTCCATTCTGTAGAGTGCCGAGGGTCGGCGAAAACCGCCTTTTGATCTGATCCAGTTGATACCTTCGCGGATCCTTGTGCTGAGAGGTCGGGACAGGTTTTTCGACGACGCGACTCGGCAGCGCCTCAGCAACGGCCTGCCGGCCGTCGATAGCTTCACGACGAATATGAGCTGTTGAGATCATAGCGACCTTGCCGCGAGGAGCTGTATAAAGGAGACTTGTGGATTGCCTGAAATGGTCCAGTTTGAGCTCGCTGATTGGCTCCTTAGGTGTACCACTAGTAGGTAGCGTTGCTGGCCGAGCAGGAGGCGAGCAGGTAGAGAAGCTGGCTGCTAGTGTGCCGGAATTACAGCAAGCAAGATACCTACCTAATCACACTGGGTTGAGAAAATGTCGGATGTTCAGAAAGCATTCAATGTGAATTTACTCAGATTTGTATAGGCATTTTGTACAAGCACGCTGAAGGAAAGGTCACAAAACTTGGTCCAGTCTAGTGACTCGATCTAGGATGGATCAGGATGATGAGATATGATTCATTGAGGCTATTCCTAGCTTCCGTCTTAAGCGTACTGTAGCTGTCTGTAGCGGGTGGTGGCGATTAGCGAACCACTGTAAGAGGTGGCAATTGGAACCAAGTGGCTGGTACGTAGACTGATTCGGCCACTGTCTCTTCTCCTTGATCTAGGTATCTACAGTAAGTCTAGGGGATCTCCATACTGTCCATACCGGAATTTGTATCGCGAAGCTGTAACAAACCCTTCACCGTCAACATTTCCAAGAGGCGAAACCAAAAAAGGAGTCTATGTTCGCCGATGATCACTGCCGCGCTTTAGTCTAGTCTTATTCAAAATATACCCATGTGTAATCGGGCCATGGAGCAGGTGGCATAACAAAATCCCAGGCTTGTTTGGAACTTTCTCCATGTCCACGCACGTGGAAATATCATTTTATCCAGATTACGCTGTACGCGTCCCGTCTTGCCCTACGCACGAGTTCGACCCGGTAGAAGCTTTGGTTGGGGCGGCTCTACGCTGCGACCGCGCCGAATACCTAGTGTACAAAGGTCTCCGCCACCCCACGGGTGCATCCGCTGCTCTTTGCAGTATAACCGACCTGGACGGGAGAGGCAAAAGTCGCTATATATATATCCGACGGCTCTGCACCCCGTGATCAAACCGCCGCCAGCCTCGGCATCACCCTCGGCGACATCTCTATTTCATTCTCTTCCGGGAAATTCTTCCTTCCACAGATTGCTAACGAGTCGTCTCAGAGCCTCGGTTATCGCATCACTTGACATCGACAATTTTTCGTCCAGCGGAGCAGCAGCCGCTCGTCCCTTATCTAGAAGACAAGGCTGCCTAAGCCCGTGGATCATCGGGTCGTCTTCTCCAGTGCCACGGGCATTATGCCGTCTAAATACCAGGAAACCCACAACTATTCAAAGTTCGGGCCAATGCTATGCACTAGGTCTTCCGGACTCCTAGAGGAGTTGCGTGACTCCTCGAATGTATCAACCGGGGCTTGATTCGACCATCTCCGTCACGCGAACGGAAGGTTGCCTGAACAGAGGATAGATACAACGGGTGCATTGCGTGTTCAGCTCGGTAACTGGAGACTAAGCGTATCATGCAGGTTACACCATGGCAGCCAGTTCAGCCTCTTTGGGGGTCACAGAAGTATCTCTGGAGAGAGTCGATCAGTCAGTCGGAGATCTGGAATTTCCACCCCCCAGTACAAGAGAGCCAGGTATACTCTCTCCTTCGCGAGTAACGATACCGGTACCGCGAGTCGAGCGAACGCATTCCCCACTAACGCACTTTGGGATGAACACTAGAATGCTATACGAAAATCTTCTGCTGCTTATCGAGGTAATAGGACTCGTTTGACAGTGATTGTATAGGTACAGTTGAGTGCTATGTGACATGAATTGACCTATAGCTTGCTACAAGCACGGTACTGTATCGCTATACCTACTGTAGGTTACAATAATTTACTGCGTCCAGCCAGTAAGTATCCTTTGGATGTCGACCAATTCTTTTTTTTTTCTTGTTCATTTTCTTTATTAGTATATTATTATTTATTTTATTTTAGCCCTTCTATTTTTGTTATCTCCCAGCATGCGCCCGTCCTTATTTGCGCCTCGATGGCATATTCCTCTTGGAGACAGCTGATGGACAGGGTGGTCTGCCAACTCAGCATTTGGCGGCAGATGACCATGAACCTGATGCAGGCGGCTGGGCGGTGAGCAACAGCTTAAATAGCGCAGTGGACATCTGCCGTGTGCCAAGGTAGGGGACTCGAGCAAAGCGAGCGAATAGTCTCAGACGCCCCCAGAAGCCATGGTAACCTACCAGAAATGGGGTGTACAGGCGGGGGTGGGGGGAACAAGACGTGCCCTTATTTTTACCCTCTTCGCATCCTGGGATGAGCCCTGCTGTTACAAGACATGTGACGAACTCGGACATCGACTTGATGAGTTGGCAGTCCTCCAGCGACCAAACCTGTGGGCTCTCCTACCATCTCGGGCTGTTTCTCACTGGACGCGGCGGGTGTTCATGTGAGTCAAAGTGCTCTTTTGACAGCAGAAGAAAAGTGCGCCCGTCCCAAAACGCCTGGGCTCCCAGTAACCGCGCGCTCGAACAGTCCAAAAGCGGCGTTCTGGTCGCCGACGTCTGGCTCGCTGGCTCTCTTGGAGTCAGGGAAGGGTGTCCCTTCTGACACAAGTTGCCATCTTGTGCCTGGTGTTCCGGCCAGTTGGCGCAAGCTATTTCGTGATGGAGGGTGAAGTTTCAATACTGCAGCATCTAAAGAAAGAAATAATAATAGTAATGGCGTTGGATGCGTTTTGATCAGAAGTCAAAAAAAGGGATTCAAAAATAAAATACATAAAACCTTTTTTTTATTATTTTATTTTCATCCCATCTCCCATCTCCCCTCGGTGTGCGCGTTGGGACCCCCAATCCCGACTTGGTGGCCACCCTACTTACGGTTGTATAACCCAACTTCATCAGTGATCTTGATCGGTTACTAGATCGTAAGTATACTATCGCGGGGGGTCCATAGGCGCCACTCCGGCTTTTGCCTTACTCGTCGTGTTACAGCAGCATCAATAATTACAATTGCCAACCGGTCGGCCGACTCGGTCAGGACATCTGGTATAATGGTATTAATGCAGAGAATACCAAGGCTCGTATCTACGCCATTCTTATCCAGCACGACGGGAATTTAGGGCCGGTATCTACGTGTAGTATACGTGCGCAGCACCACTGCATGCTCCCAGGCGTATTAGGGAGTCTCCGATTCGTGTGCCGCTCCCGAAGACAAGATAACATACCGATGCAATTAATTAAATAAAAATAGGCACTCAATTATTTTCAGTGATTTATTTTATTTATCTATTTGTTTTTTTTCTACTACTTTCGCCATGACCGCTATACTACACGGTTTAGGGGTCGTGTTTCTTGCGCTCTGCCAGCGCAATGGGGAGAGTTGGCAGTAATATGTTATCCAGCGACAGCATTAGGTAACATCAGTGGTTGCTGCTATAAAGGCTAGGACTGTCTTAGACTGACGTGGCGGGCCAAATGTCCCGCCTCACATATACTTACAAGGCGAGACGAAATGAGGAAAACCAGAGTTGAGGCAACCCTCGTAGCTTGGGGCGTGGTGTGATACCTTGGGATTCAGGGCCCCTTGACTTTATTCGATCAGGGATGAGCTTGATGCAATGCCCTTACATCAGATTGCACCGCATATCGTACCTTGGTGAGATGATGCACGGTACTATACTAACGATGCTTGGGGTGTATGCCTTACTTTCTTCACGAGAGCTTCCAGCTGGTAGGGGTAAATTTCATTGCACCAATGGAGAGCTTGCGATAGATGGGCAACAAATTTGATGTTTCGTGACGAGATTTGCTTTCGTGAACCCCTATCTGAGATCAAGGATACTCTACTACAGTTTATAGTATCGGAATTTAAGGTTCATGATGGATTCATCGGGATGCTTAGTCGGTAAACAGAGCATGATTAGAAATTGGTCAAAATCTTATTATTAGAAGCTATATTGGGGTATTTCATGAGTGGTAAGTGCCTGAGGTTAGTGTCTATGCACTTGCCGATCAGCGTCTCTCTCGATGGCCTCGATATCGTTTATACCTACCGCTTCGGGGGCAACGCATTAGTTTGCCGTTGCAAGAGGGTTATGATCAGTTGTTATTGAGGTTGCCTATTGCTGCCTAAGTTGAGTAGTTCTACATGTTCACATGGTTTCGGAGGATAATTGCTCTTGATTAATCTCGAGATATGAATTTTTCATCTTTACGAACGTTAGTGCCTCATTTATGTCATTTATATGTTCATAACCCCTCCTTTCTATGTCTCTTCGAGGTCATAAAATCTATTAGCCGGGAGCTGTGAGTGATTCTTAAGGCAGCCAATCCATAATTGTAAGTCTGAGGTCTTCGATCTCTCGGGAGGGTTTCTCTAGAGCCGCTATACTAAGCCGAATAGGTAGCTCAGAGAGCTCGTATTAGAAGAGCATCAACTATAATAAACAGCTGCTTTAGGTTATGTTCGTCTCATAAATTCACAATTGTAGATGCCTACTTAGAATTGAGTATGACACTCTTGAGCGAGGTACAATCATGTACCAAGTCGTCTTCGATGCGTGAGGGTAGAAACCTCCCTAGACACCTATGTCTACATAATTGACTCAACATAGTAGCGAGATCAAGTGATATGTCATGAATGCTCTGAGCCTAAATATGCTAGATTGTGTCACTGTGTCAAAACCAAGAGTTGAACACAAGAGTTCTCGCTCATCATTTTCACTTGCCTGCATTTCACGGTGAGCTTCACATGTATCGGGCAGGCGTAGAAGATCAGTACATTCCACACGTCCTTTACACCTCTGGCCGACGTATGTGAAGCTTACGAGCAGTTATTAAATCACTCTTGACACGACTACTGTCCCGTTGTTGGCCGCTTGCGACTCACTCTCTTTCTCTGACAGTTGATCTTACTAAGCGTGGCTTCCCTAATGATTCAATGTCACTCATTTATTGTGATTGAATGGTATTGTTCAAGATAGGCATCTTCTAGGGCGAGCTTCTCCATCTAGATTTTGTGTTGGCCTTATTGGCCTCACGATAATTCATTGTCACCGGGAGAAACTATACATGTGGCCTGCTTGATCTCGCTCTTTGAGTTGCAAAGCAAATGTATTGTGAGAAGTGAAGACAGTCCAAGGGACTGCGAACAATGGACTGGCACACAAAGAGAGTAACAAAACAATGCCTTGTTCTATCGCATACTTGGGCATATATAATATATCTTTAAAGCAGCACCAGCAGCAAGTTCGAGTAGGTCTACCTAAGGGGCATTTTCGTGTTGACACAACGTCTCTCTAATCCCGTTTAAACCACTTGATCAAGGTAATGACAATGGCAGATTTCTCAGAACAGGTTCCTTCTAGCGACAGCAATAGACCAACCCTTCAGGTAGGTTTAGAGAATGAGGGAGGGTCAGTTCTTAAGCCTATCCAAGGATTCTCCTCTTCTAGACCAGATGGACCTAACCTTCCTTCCCCATTACAGCTTCCGCACACAGGAGCCATAATGGAGGACAGCCTCTCTGATCCCACTTTTGACCTTGGGTTGGGCTGTTTCGGTAAGCTATCGAGGGCTGACGATGTTGCTCATGAGCTAGCTCCATGGTGGAGCGGCTACGACCAGGCTAAGATAGCACCAGAATTTTTTGATGGCAGGCAAGTTCATGGTTTTGAGGATATTGACCTCCAATCAGAAGAAGGGAACCCCGACACTGATGTTTCCGACGACAGCGAAAATAACGAGTCTGCAAAAAGGATCTCTGGCGGCTCGGAATTTCTCGAGGAACTAGACAATCTCGAGGCGGCACGGCCTAAACCCAAGAAGCGACGACATATTCCAATACCTGAGGGTGTATGGGATAAGCCAAACTTTCCAGTTCCCGCAGCCAGAGAGCATTCGGACTGGATAGATGAGATTGCTCAACTTGAAGAATCGGTCTCGACGACACGGGGAACGAGGTACTATACGGTTAGCGAGTCGGACGAGTCTTCTAACTCGGATAGATGAATGCTTCTTGCATAGTAAGTACTCTTTATGTCATGGATGCGAAGAATGACACTAGTGTATGAGAATGTCAGTACATATCGATTTGCTAGGTTGTTGGGAGGCCCTCCTGCTGCAGGGTTGTGGCGACTTTTCATGCTTCACAGCAGATTCATACTAATAATATCCGATCAAGACATGTGAAATTTGTAACGTACGTTAGACATGGTCCTACCTTTACTTACGTAGTACGCATAGACCACGCACCAATGAGTGGGCCGAACTTCTTTTAAATCTAGGCAGTGCTTTTCTTGTGCGTAAGTTTCAGATATTGTTTTCTCGTGGAACGCATGCCTACACATATACATACACATACATTTATACATTCATTCTTTTCAGAAATAAAGACTCTTGTTGCGCTTTGACTTTGACACAAAGTACTACATAGTGCTGTAGATCGGTTATACCGGTAGACCACTAGGTATTTAGGTATTTACATAAGTACATTAAGTACCCATTGCGGATCAGGTCTCACACACAGTGTAGAGTGGCAAGGATTGGAGGAGCCACCCCCTTAAAATTCTTAGCTTATGTAACGCTCGTTTGTTCTAGCTTGGCGCTGGTGTAAAACAAGCCCTCGTATTCGATGTTTGTATTGGATTGAATCCTTACTTCTTCTTCCTTCGAAACACATTTTACATTTTACGTGCTTGTTCTCCGGCACAGTCTCTCCTTGAATCTTTCTGGTGTATACTGCCAACACACTCGTTTCTACTGTCCTTCATTAATTAATTATACGCGCACTTCACCCTTTCTCCCACCCAGGACTCCCTCAATCCCTCGATTCACAACACACCGAATTCACCATGCGCGTCTCATCTACCTCCGCCCTCGCAGCCGGCGCCTTCGCCACGCTCGCGTCTGCCTCCGAAAACTACCTGGGCTTCAACTCGGGCGCCACCAAGACCGACAATTCCGCCAAGTTCAAGGCTGATTTCCTTGCCGAGTTCAACACTGCCCAGGGCCTTAAGGGAGCCCCCGGCAAGTTCGACGCTGTGAGGTTGTACACCAACATCCAGGCCTATTCCCAGAATGACCCCATTCAGGCCTTCGATGCCGCCGTTGAGACCAACACCAAGATTCTGCTCGGCTTGTGGACGTCGGGTACCGACAGCATCGACAACGAGATGACGGCGCTGAAGAGCGCCTTGAGCAAGTACGGCAAAGACCTTGCCAACCTCATCATCGGTGTTTCCATCGGCAGCGAAGACCTGTACCGTGTCTCCGTAACCGGCCTGAAGAACGACCCGACTGGAGTTGGTGCTGGCCCTGATGTCATCACCAAATTCATCAAGGAGTTCAAGGACACCTTCGCCGACTCGGCCATCTCTTCCGTCCCCATCGGCCACGTCGACACCTGGGACGCCTGGACCAACGGCACCAACAAGGCTGTCATCGACGCCGTTGACTGGATCGGAGTTGATGAGTACCCGTACTACGAGGACGGCAAGGGCAACGACATCAAGAACTCAGGCAAGCTGTTCGACGCGGCCTACGATGCTACTATCGCCGCCGCCGGTGGCAAGCCCGTCTGGGTGACTGAGACTGGCTACCCGTACACTGGTATCAAGTGGGGCGAGGCTGTCGCCAGCGTTGAGAACGCTCAGTACTACTGGCAAGAGGTTGGTTGCCGCCGGCTCTTCAACAAGACCCCGACCTTCTGGTACAACCTCCGGGACTCCAACGGCGCCAACAAGCAGAGCTTTGCTATTACCAACAACCTGTCGACCACCCCCCGCTTCAACCTGACTTGCCCCACAACTTTCGACACGCCCAGCTCGACTTCGTCTGCGGGTACCTCCACTGCCACCTCTACTTCCGGCTCCAACTCTACCTCTACCGGCAGTCTCTCCCCCACATCCTCGGCAACTTCAGGCTCTGGCTCTGGCTCTGGCTCCAGCTCTGGATCCGGCTCTGGATCTGGATCTGGCTCCTCCACTACTGGAACCAGCAGCAGCAGCTCGCCTACCGGCTCCGTTGTGCCAGGCTCCGGTGCCGCATCACTCACCATGATGGGTGCTACCTTCCTTGTTGCCGTTTTCGGCACCGCCTTTGCTCTCTTCTAAGGAGGTTAAAAAGGAACGGCTATGATGCAGCTGGTTGGATGGCGCTTCCGGTTTAGTACCACCTAATTTCGCGGCTAGCTAAGCATTGCATCATGGTGGATTGTGTTTCTTGGATTTTCCTGTCACACTTTTGCGTCACGAAGGGCCTAGGACATTAGACGCACAGCCTGGGTTATAGAATAGGCTGGTTCCTAGATAGGTTTAACGGCAATGATACATTACTTGATTTTACCACGTGTCGCTGTATTTCTAGAATGTGAAAATGATGTGTGCCTGTCCGTCCAATGATTCTATTTAGATTAAAGTGAAGTCTCGGCATAACAAGATAATAACCCTTTATATTTGGCTATATCTTTTATTAACATGCATCTAAATGTAGTGCTATGGTATAGATATATCATAAACATGTATATAAATGTTTTCGTTGGATCTGGATGGTCGTCAAAGCATGGCTGATCAAGATCACAACTGTCTGGGCAAATCGTCAGGCGTAATAAGATCTTGTCTGGCCAGCTTCATGTTCAAACAAGCGTAGCGTTATGGACAACAACCAACGTAACGTGAGTCCAAGGGCGGTTAGGATCGTTCACTATTATGTTTATTAGCGCTTGTAGACATTCTGGGGCGATATACGCATCGTGTCACGGATGAATAGAGAACTATTCTTTCTGCGCATACCTGAAGTGCCTGGTCCCTTATATCGGAAGTCCATCATACCGTTGAACGGTCTTACGCCCATCAGGCCACCAAACTCTTCGTCGCCACGAGACTTTTAGAAATCCAGAGTTAGTAAGTGTTGTTGATGGTTGATGATTGATTGAGCCTCCTCCAGAGGTTTTAGCTGGGTACTCGGTCCAAATTTCACCGATACAGTAATGCCCCACTCTTTCCCGGCTTAACATCGGGAGCACTGGCTGGATGGATTCTTTCGACTTGACAGCTGACAGAGCCGTTTTACAAGTGCACAACTGTTTAGTTCGCGCCTAGCCTAGATCTCCTGTCTTACATACCCTCCTCCGGCTTTGTGCGCGAGCTAACATTCAAGACCCCGGAGGAGGTGTAGTACTGCGGGATACAACATGCCTGATTGGGCTATCCGTGCTCCGGAAACAGCTGAAAAGGGTATAGATATAAGAGACTCTGGTCTAGAGCAAGTACTAACCTTGAGCGCGAGTTCGACCTGTAGCGCATCCGTGTCCGGGTTGCAGCCGTACACCACGTCCCAGACAGCGCGGGGATCACCTCGTTCTGTCATAAACATCTTCGTGGTGTTGTCCAAGGGTTCGTACTAAATAGATTGCGGGCATGATCAGCGCGGGTTACATTGAGGTGGCGAAAGCCACTTCGCTAATGCGCAACATCACTTCTAGCGCGAGCAGCACTCTCTGATATATGAGATATGACATGTCTTATGCGACATAAGACATGTCGCATATGTGCAACATCGCTCATGCACAACATACCTCGCCGTTAATCACAGCCCGTCGCGGCGGATCCCAGAAGGCGCTGGACAGGGTGATGACGCCGTCGATGAGCTGTAGTTCGCTCGTGAAGTTGCCGGCCGGACTGACGAACAGGTGCTGGTCGCCGCCGCCCCAGTCCCAGATGTTCAGGAAGTGGTTGTGAACGTCTGGGTACGAGGCATTCTGCAGCTGGAGCGAGAAGCCGTCCGTAATGTTGTTTGATAGCGGAGGCCCTGGCGGGATGGTGCACGCCGAAGCGGCGGCGATGGCGGAAGTGAGTAAGAAAGCAAGAGACTGCTGCATGTTGGCGTGAGGATTCTTAACTTGTATCAAGAGGATGTGAGCATCTTCTCGTCTCATACATACCTCAGCAGTCCCGGGGAACAGCGTATTTAAGCTTGACCGCAATTACATATCATCGTCCTCGGGTATTGTGACGTTAATTCCAAAATTGTTTAGCTGATGGAGCTGAGTTCGAGAGCACTGCATAGCTAGGTGGTGCCAAGCAAAATTACGAGGATCAACACAGCTGATGTGCATATCTATTGCAGTCTAGACGGTCCAAGCGAGCGAATTCTCGCATCTAATCTCCTTCCAACGCATTCAATATTTGTTTGTCCCGGGCATCCCACGGTCAATTATACCACAGCTGTCTCCCTCGGAACGGAACCTGCGACATTCGGCGGAGGAGGCGCAGCTGAGAGGCGTCCTCACGAGCGCATCGCAGACCGCAGGGTCTCCAGACCCAAGCTAGACCTGTTAAGAGGCGAGCTCTTGCAGGAGGGTCTTCTAGGCTCAAATTGCTATTGGACGAGAACCTGATTACCCCGTAAGCTCAGTATGCATCGACGCCTTTTTGAATAGTGTCAGCTCGGCAGGGACCCGGAGCCGAAACCTCCTAGAATTAGGTAACGCGGTTCCAATTGTCTAGCCAGGTGTTCACCGTATGCTAGCAACGCAAGGAGCTATGGTATCTCGGTGTCCGAACTGAATCTCTCGAGGCCGTTTTCAAAGCATCATTTCTTGGGCAACGAAGGCCGTAGACTGTGTGGACTGCTGGAGTCAATGCAGTCTCCCGAATGCTAGACCCTCGATCATAAGACATTCATTGCGATAGAGATTGAACGTACGATCGAGACAGCTTCCAATTACTTGCTTTACTGCCGTTCTCTAGTCTTCCCCCCTGGTCCTATTATTCGGATCGTAATTGGTTTACCTAACGCTACTTTATGTAAGTAGAAATAGTTGATGCATTGTATCATCCGATGCTCTGTTCATTTCTGCATATTAAGTTGTGTGCCACCACAGACGAAATCATATCAGGATCTTTCATGCGATGCATTCATGTCACAACGACCATTAACGACAATTAAATTTCTAGTAAATATACTCACGAGCATCGTTAGACTAATGGTAATCCTCAAAAGACAGAAATGCATGTGATGTCATCCTCATTATCAGGGGGCGGCCTATATTCACTGCATGCTGGCCCATAATTCTTGTTCACATATAATATATAATTGGCAGAGCGTCCTTTCACTTCTAGATTCAGAACATTTCTGCTCGCTGCATTGTGACTGTTACCTCCTTATTCTTCTTTTTTACTTCGCCGGGAATCTAGTCTATTGAGGACTGCCCCAATCCGTTGAGTTCAACTACTTGTTAAGATGAATCCATTGTTGCCAATTGCGCATTTAGGGGTCCTGCCTGCAGAGCTATCTCAGAAAACAGTAAGCAGTCCTTGGGGTAGCCTCTTTTAGTCTTCGGTGCTTTTGGAGTACGAAAGCTCTCCTTGTTTAGGCTAGAACTACGCCTTGATAACTTTCTACGCATTCGAAACAACTATGGATCACGATTAATTGGCTACCACTAACCTAAGTTGCTGCAGTGAAGTATCTCGACATAGAAAACATTGCGAACTTACCTGTATACTCAACTGGAACAAATGACGTCTTCAACTTTGTGAAGACTCCTATTCCCTATAGCTTCCTAGTGTGTGAGGTAGGACCTGACGTCCGACGTCTCGGAAAAACATGGCTCGCGCCCCAATCTACTACGGCACGAAGATCGTAACGCCTCCATCGTATGACTTTTATGGGTGCCCGCAAAGCCGAGGAAGTCGATATTGAGTCAGACGAAAGTCAAGTTCCGGAAAGGTGCTATGCTGTCGGTTTTTACGAGCTTGTCCAATATGACAAACGCGTCAGTCAGCTCGGTAATCGACGATCGATCATAGCAAGGCAGTACAAGTACCCCAAAGCTAATCCATCCCTAATACCGTCACCGCGAAAGGGGCTTTGTACACAGTAGATGCAGCGAGACAGCTCGGCCGAAGACGATGATACTATAGAGCGTATAGCTCCTGGGAAAAAGATCAAGACAATAACAAGGAGAATGCTTGGAAGACAAAGATGAATTCGAGGCTGTAAGAAGGTAAACTCCTGCTTGCGTTTGCGTTTGCATCTAGCAACTAGCGGTGGCCATGCCAAGATAAAGCGGATGGAGGGATGGTTGCTTTCTTATCCTCTGGTCGAGGTGTCACAACCTACAGGCTAAGCTTTATGTCAGTTTAGGATTTGCTGCAAGGTGGCACCAAACAGCTGGTGCCCTCTCTCTCTCTCTCTTATTACATTCAATAAGCGCCTAGTTCTGCGCACCCAATCATATGTCTAAACTGCACTCTCGATTCAAGGCCGTACGCTAGCGCCGCCTTTGCTTCGTCGGTCTGGACAACGGGTCAGAACTGTGTCTTAATGACGACCCCGAGGTAGCCGAGGCACGCGCCGCTCGCGCCGTAAGCAGCTATATTGTTGGAAGGGGCTCGAAGGGGAACCAAATGCCGCGCATGCGCATGTTATTTGCCGCCAAGGCTTTACTGATAACTGTCAAACTCGGTTATGCGAGTATTCGCAACCCATCGGTGATCGAGTGCTTGCAATGGGACGTCCAACTGGGGCTATGCAATGGTAGCATTTAAGCGTCCTAGGGCTTGGAGCACTGAATATAAGGGGCTTCTCATGTCTAGGCTGCTTATGCTATGATCGTGAACTACTCCATTATCCTCAACAACAATTTCTTCACGTCTACCATCGCAAATGAAGCTATTCAGACCGATTTTCTATTAACTTTTAGGCACTACGGCTAAGCTGTTAGTTTGCCATTACGACGAGCGGAATTCCACTTCCACTTTGCTTAAATATTGCTCAACACCGAGAAGACGAAGGCATTGGGTGCCAACATGAGGCTGGAGGCTGCGTTCTTGGTCAAGTCAAGATCGCGAAATGAACATAGAAAAAGTCAACACCCTGTGGTAAAGCTTCTACCCGGATAACACGACACATCAGCAGAACTAAATAAAAATCGTACACTTGGAGCACTGGTCTACGCAAATAGTCGGCTACTAGGTTACTTGGCTAGGCAATGGACAGCCTGAAGCAGGATATCGCGGAGATTGATAGCGCGATTATTGTAGCTCGTCAATGGCTCAAAGAAGCCAAAACGAACCAAGATACCAGTAAGCACGAATATACCTAGAGAGGACTCTCCACTTACTGATGCAACAACTTAGAAGAGAGAGAGGCCCAGTTGAAAGAGCTTGAGGCCGCTTTAGTGACCACGCAAGCAAAGCTGAATGCAAAAGCACGGGAAGAAATAAGAAGAGCAGCGGCAAGGACGTAAAAGACGTAGGCATTACTACCTAGGCGATTTGGGAATGGGTGGCATTTCTTTCATCAGATGTGCCGACTCTCGGATAGGATAGGGCTTGGATGATGTAATAGGTTTGAGGAATAAACGAGGAGATTTGGTGATGGTCTTTCTTTCATCCACGGGCTCGCTAAGCTTCAGTGTTTTGCCCCGCCAGAAAACGATGGCGTGTCAGTCTGTCCTATATCATGCTTCGGCCCTATACATTCTCTTCGAAGAGGTATTCGCCGTGATCTGGTAGTCGGTATGCCATGGAGAAGTTAACCATGTAGATATATGCAGATGAATTGGCCCAAATAACCTGACTGGCTATCATGCCATTGATACGACGGTGGATGCCTTGTACCAAATCAATGGAATGTCTGGTACTGGTATGGTTCTCGTGATACGACGTTAAGCGTACTATGTTGATTACTCATTAAGGAGAAGATTATCAGCAGGCAAACAACCAAGTACCGGGAGTTGAGATAGAGTCGAGATACTCACGCTAAATAGTGCTCCTCCTGCATTGAAGATCCGCGTCACTAGACAGAAAGCGTGGAGATGCAGAGATGTAGATTGAATCTGTCTAATTCCCTGTCGATCTTATGGAGGAAACGCTCTCTAGGCACCCCTATCCTAGCAGCAAGACGGTCACTGGGGTAGGAGTCGGAGCGATCATACAGACGCAAGCCGCTGCTAGTCTAACCAACCATGACTCGGTTGTCTTAGCCTACCATATATGCCGTTAGACCCCACACCGTCACGATGCCTCCATACCCACTTCCGCAAGTATGCCGTACGCACCGCAGTTAATAAAACCCCTCACTACTCCACATTCTTAACCCGACCACACCCAAGCCTACTCTCCCTTCATGCTGTGGCCCAGGTTGATAGCGCTATGAGGAACCCAACTACCCCGACAATGCTAGCTGTGGTCGCAAGACCATATGCAGTGTTGTGAGTCAAAGCGTCAACTAGGACTCTAGTAAGTATGGTGATGAGGATGGTTACGATGTCACACAATAGCATATTGCGCTTGTTTAGCTTCTTCTTTACGAGCAGAGCTTAGAGGTACAAGCTCCCTTGAACCACTTGTGTATACGCCGTCGCGAGTGGCTCCGTATCGTCGAGAAGACTAGGACGATCTATTCCAGAACAAAGCTCAAGAGGGCTGTTGCTTTTAGACACCTCGATACTGCGGTACTGGGATGTTCAAGTTAATATGCTGCTCTAAGGTTCTGCTAGGCGCACTAATAACGTGACGAGCGCGATGCTATATCCCCAAACAACGTTATGGAGGGACTTCAAAAGCCCTTTACAGCTTAGGAGGTCATCGCGGATGGTTTTCGCTCTCTCGGCGATAGTCTCAATAGACTCCATGTTGGTGACCGCCATGGCCATGAGACAGCATTTCTTTCGTTTCTGCACGACACGAACAAACATAACCCTAGGAGGCTATCACGCAAAACGACGCCGTTGTTGCGATCAGTGCAACAACGGTATATATATATATACACTTCTACGTGACAGAAGCTCACTCGCAAGAAGCTCACTCGCAACAACAGGCGTCGGGGAACCTAGTGGTACCGTGGCTGAGTTCATACACCTATCGTAGGAACCCCAACGATTTTGTTTCATGGATCTAACGCTGTCTTAGTTCGAGAGACTATTATATCAGAAGCATGAACGACAGCAGAGCAACGTTCTGGCAGATGATATAATCCATGAATAACGCAGAGAAAGATGCATAAAGGGGTCTTCCTCGAGACGAACATCATTGTAGCAACAGCAACACGGTTCTATCGTGGCGGCGACGAGTATCGCAGGGCATTCCAGCTGTCACCGTTGCGATAGTGGTTGTGATCCATTCATATCAACTAGTTCCTAGATATGTCAGCATCGTGGTTACGACGGAATGTTTCAGCTACCACTTTCGTTGTAAACTTCTTCCGTTGTTGGGTTGTACAGCAGACCGCGGGAAATAAAAGCAGACTACTCGGGCAATACATTTCATAGGAGCTGTAGTCATTAGCCCCTTGGCAAAATACGAGATCCTGCCGTTTCGAATACAAGTGTCGGCAAGGATAATGACTTATAATTTTCAGGCAACTATATAGTGTCACAGCCTCAGGGTATTTTCTTCTCTTTTTTTTAGGATAACTATCTATTGTCTAGGAGCACCATATGTCGACTAATTCTAGATTCTCTATTAGGGAGTAGAAATTATCTTAAACGTAGACTTGATCATCAACAGAAACACCACTGTGGAATCGTACCAGAGAGCAGCAATAGACTAGGTATGTGCTGTACACGACGCCACTGATGTCTTCAAGCAGGGGAAGCGATAGGCCGGCAGACCACCCAACCCCCGGTTTGTCCAAGTCGGGCTTACACGCAAATTACCTCCCTACCTACAACTCATCAATTGGTGGGGTAGGTCACCCCTCCGTCGTGATCACGACGGGACGAGTCTCTGACACCGCTCACCTGCAAACAGAACGACAGATTGATTACAACCTAGGCCAATAATGTCCCAGCTTTCCCCCTGAAGTTTCATTCATCTTAGGTGGATGAACGGAGGATCCGAGAAATCGAGGGACCAGGTACGTATGATCGTAAAGCCGTCACTTGGTGGCGAGCTTGGTTTACCTAGCTGGGTAGGGTCTTGACAAACCTTCTGTTTCTCTCTTCCCTGACACATTAGACTCGAGGTTTCCGCCCTTGTACCCATTTCACTCTGCGTTCTATTCTTCCATACAATAAAACAATAACTTTTCTAAACAAATACCCTCCAGCACGGTTCCGCCGGCGATTCGAACTCGAGCTCATACCATCTACAGCGCTGGGGAGGAGAAACCCGTCGTGAGGAACCGTGGAAAGGAGGCGAAACGAAGGAAACTTGCGTCAACCGAGCGAAAACGAGGATAGATAACTTCGATAAAAGGTGGGATCAATCTCGTTGGCGGTGGAATTGCGTAGGTAAACTTCTGAAACTAAGAATGAGCGAAGACTAACAACGTTAAAGTGCAATTGTGACTATAGCAACAACTCCTACAACTACGACTTTGATTGCCCCTCGTGCGGTCATCGGCGCTGTAGTAAATGTTTCTTATACCAAGTTTAATAACACTATCCAGACCGCATATTACTCTCTCAACCCTTACCTGTCCTCCTATCTGTACCCGTTAAGAGCGATCCCTTAAACGTCGGCTATCCGCCATATAGATATAGGCCAACATGCCAGATAATTATAAAGACGGAGGAATACGTGGGTTTGGGCTGCAATGTCCCTGGTCAAATTGTTTTCCCCAGCTATACAAACACTCTAAAAATCCCTGCACTGTAGGTATTCCTTAACAATGTCAGGTTTGAGTTCTATAAGTTCTCTTAATTAATACTTTATATATGTAGCTGACACCGTTCGCTGACTTTCGAGAAATGACCGACCACATCTGGAAATACCACTCCTGTCTTCTCTCTTGCAACAATTGCGACCACCGCTTTCTAAACGCTAGACGAACACAGGGGCACCTGTCTGCATTAGATAAATTGAAGAAGAATCACTTGGAAAGTGTAACTTACCCTAATCTATAAATCTTCGACAACAGCTGACACAGAAAGGTTTGCACAAATCTAACGCCAAACCCAGAACATTATATCAAGACCATGACCGATACACAAGACAAGATACTAAAGCGCTGGAAACCCAAGAATATCAACGACGAGGCCTTGGCAAAGCCACACTACTACTCGCTCTGCCATTCCCTTTTCGGCGATGGGGTTCAACTGCCTGAGGACCATAGTAAGCCGGCTATGGACTACGCGTATATAGCATAAGAGTTTCAAGCTGACGACTTGGCGCGCAGAATACCACTACTTCTTGCCGGAGTACACTGTCAACAAAGCCTCAGACCAGCTAGGCAAGATCAATTTGGAATACATCAAACAGCGCCAGTCAACAACGGATAATGAACCAACGTCCAGCAGTTCCCACCAAGAACCCCGCTTCACGACGTACTGCCCACAACCCATGCAGTCCACGATCAACCCCCTCCTCCTCGATGACGAGGGAGCCCAGCCCTGCGACTGGACGGTGCATCAACCAGGACCCGACCACGACTCCGCGTACGGGTCCGGGGGCACGGGGGAGTCGGCGCTGCAGCAGAGCGCGAGCACCGACATGGATTACATGCCCCATCTGGTCTGGCCCCAGCTGTCGATGCCCGGGTTCTCGCAGGACGCGCTCGATGAGCGGCCCCCTTCGATAACGGAAGGCAACTGGGAGCTAGAAGACTACGACGGGTCGTCTGGGTAGGATCCGGTGGTCCTTGTGGGTATGCTCCCGAGGGCCGAGCACTGGATATTTCGACGGTGCTGTTCAGCGCCGGTGGACGTGGACTTTAAATATGTCGTATTAGTCCTTATAATGAGTAATGAATTTTCAAAGCTGTCATGGTATAGCATTTATTTCACATCCATATTATTTTTTTTATTTATTTTTAAGGGAGATGACAGAGGGACTGATAATGAATAGTCACTGCAACAAGAGAAACATGTGCATGTCAAGGGCCGAACTCACCCTTCGACTAACTTACCGAGGCGGTTCTTAGCTCTTTTTTTGCGAAGACGATATAATTCTAGTTAGAAAGGATTGACTAGAGAAAGCAAGATGATTGAAAAGGAATATACCATTCTTTAACCTCCTACATTCAACTCGGACAACATAGCAGGTTGGAAGCACTACACAGGCCAAGAGACTTTGCTGAATTAAATTTGAAAATTTACACACGCAACCCCAACGCATGGGTTGCTCTCCAGATACCGTATATATACACCCCCAACCTATTAACTTCTTCAGCCCAAAGCTCTGCTTTGAAAGAGAACCCAGCCACTAAACTCCATTCATGAATGTGCGTCTCCCGAGAGACATCCCTAGCCCACACGAATGCATGAGATCTATACTCTAAGTCTTTCCTCTAGAAGCCCTTCCCTTACCCTTTGGGTTAGACGAACCAGCCTCGGGTGCGACGGCCGTACCTTTCTTGTTTCCTACTCCGCCGCCCCCGTTACGGGAGCCGTCTTTAGGCTTATTACTATTACCTCGACCACGTCGTCCTCCATCCTTCCTCTTGTCCTTATTTCCTTCGCGAGCAAGTCTTTTCGCTTCTTCTTCCTGCGTACGGCGACTTTCCTGGTCCCACCATTCTTGGAACTCTTGCTCCTGTTGAATCTCTTGAAGACTGCGTTTGGCGATCGTCTCGCGGCGGTTCTGCTGCTCGCGTTGTTGCTGACCGATAATATCTGCAAGAGGCATCCCAATTTCCTGTTCCACCTTTGGAGCACGCTTGATATAGGACTTTGAGTGCGGTGTTATTAGTTGGGAATTAGCACGTGAGGATGCTGGAGACAACTTTGGTGGATTATTTGACTTCTGACCCGAAAATCTTGTATCGGGGGATGCAGCACGCCTTGGTATGGGCTTACTCGATGAAGCCTCAGCAGCCACTAATGGTCTGGAGTCGGGAGGGCCCGCAAGGAGGGCGGAATCAGGATGAAGTAGACCACTCATAGGTGTTGCTTGTTCCATCTTCGTCGACTTCTTCCAGGGTGCATCCCTTTTATTGCCGACCTCACTCCACGGTTTTTGTTGTTTGGCCTCGGCTTCTTGTTGGGCTGCTTGCTCTGACTTCTGCTGAAGCTGTTTCTTTCTCTCCTTCTGTGAGAGTTTTTGAGGGGTGAGTTTAGGGCCTGGATCACGACTTTGCGCGGCTAGCCCAGCGGATAATGCAGAATGCGCCGGCTTCGATCTTGCCAGCGTCTCTCGAAGATCTAAACGACTATGCGGGAGAGGTGAAGACCCCCAAGGATTTGCAACCAGTGGGTGATTTTGTGAAACATCATTTGATAGTATAGGTGCTGGTAGAGCTGAGCCAGATGCCAAACCCGAGGACGTTGGGATGGTTCCAGGTGCACCCAATGAATCGCCTCCTAGTAGACGAGGCCGAGGCGTAGTTAGTGATGGCAGACACTCTATTTCAACACGGTCCTTAGCGCTCATATACCTAGGACTAGGAGACGAGGGACTACCGCCAATTAGCTCCTCATCTCCCTCCATATTAAACATGAGATCAACTAATGAGGTCTTCGGTCGAAGATCTGGACTAAACGGCTCGTTACGCGCCACTTTTGATTTCTGTCGAGCTGCTTTGTCGGCTGTGGGCGAAATACCGGAAAGATCGTCGAGACTTCCGTACCGTGTTCTATAGGACGAGCTTTTCTTTTCATCATCCTTAAAGTTCGCCCTGAAAGCCATATCCTTGATACGAACTTGTCTCTCCTCGCGCATGTCGTGCGCTAGTTCGGGGTTGTGTTCGTGAAGTAATAATTCAGCCCTCCCGCTTCGTGCGAATGGACACCGGGCAAGCTGATTGTTTCGAACGACCTCATCTAGCTCGTATAAAAGGTCTTCATCAAGTTCGTCAAGGAGGCTGAATTGACATTAGCATACTTGTATAAACCTTAGAGGGTGTTTGAAAAGAATAAGTGCTTTAGAACACAATCGAGTATCGAGGGATGGGAATATTCATATGGCTAAAAAGACTTACTGGTTCTCAAGCATTGCCTCCATCTGAAGACAAATATATTCCAGACCTTTCTCCTTGAATTCAGTAACAGAGCAAGGACTGATGCTATTTAAGAGAGTAGAGATATTCCGCGTTGATACTATATCACGTTAGTTGGAGGAGGGTTGTTGAATTTTACGCAGCGTGCTGACATACCGAAACGACCGATGACATTTTGGCAGATTTGTGATAGTCGATCAAGCATCAATTCGTTAGCGATACTCATGACATTCATGACCAGCTCAGCAAAGTCGTCGATGCTATCTACAACTACTGAATCGAAAAGTTCCTCTCCCACGTCGGCATATAGAAATTGGAGAACGTAGTGGAACGATTCTGGATCCATGTGACGTAGATCGATATTCAGAAGATCAGAACCATCCTGTGTTGCCCTGCGGCTTTCAAGCCATTTGCCACGAGAACGGCCGTTGAACAGACCTTGGAACCAAGGACATCTCTGGCACAACATTGTGCTATGCACCGAGATCTCGTCGCCATCAAGCTCTAGCAACGCGTCACCATCTTCGAAAAAGACTGGGTCATCAAACGCATTCTGGAAATCTACATTCATCGAGCGAGATGCGGCAGTCTGCGTCCGTGCAGCGGCTTCAAGCCTTGGTATCCCCAGCCGGGTAGCTAGTTTCATGACGTCGGTACGAATCTGACGATACCTATAAGCTAAAGGTGAAGCCTGGCGCGTAAAGTTCCAGGCAGGAATGACACCATCGCTGTACATATAAACAATAATGTTGAGCACGGCGATTATATCGATATTCCAGCTAAATTCAATGATCGTCGTTCCTTGCTCCTCGGTCATAGTGAGAAGCTCTGGGATGTCGTACTGTCCGGTTTCTCGAAACCGGTGAACTCCATCGCGAAGAACCGTGCTACGGGCTGATAAAACCCAAGAATGTATTGGAAAGGAGAGTTTTGGGTTTGAAGCCGACCGTACGGCCATACCTAAAGTCTGGTTTGCGAAAGCCCAGTCCGTGAAGTGAGTCACCAAGTCGTCCTCTAAATCGGTAGACGTCAATATCTCGTAACTCAAGTCATCAACCTGCTCCCTTAGCCTCCCCGGATTTTGAAATTTCCAACTGTCTTTATTCTCTCTTGCCTTTGAATTTCTAGCCTTAAAGCCACGGAGAGGGAGTAGAGAGCTGACATCGTCCCATAGTGTAGGTTGAGAGATTTCAAGCTGGTCTCGAGTAACATCACAATCTTTTCGAACAGCTGCATAGGCGCCAAACGTCGAGCTCCTTACTGCGGTTACATCGGTGATATATGGAACACGTTGAAATTTGAAGTCCTTTCGTTTGTGCAACAAAGACCCTAAATTCTTATAATCCTGAGCCTTAGGACGTCTGATACGCCGCCAGACGGCCCCGGATTGTGTAGATATAATGACAGAGCCGTTCTCTCCCACACCGACAGATTTGACACCATCTTTTCGCGAATTCCAGATAAGTTGTGGTGTAGTAATCGCATCTTTGATTTTCGAGGGATTTGTGGTTGATGTAGTGAGTTGATCATTATCGGAATTATGGTTGAGCTGCATTGTGAATAAATCACCACTGCCCGTGACGGTCGCGATAGTGTCGCCGCCGGATGCAATATAATGGATCTCTCGACGCTTTGCGTCGTAAGGAGCGGCTGAAGAGAATTGTATTGACTGTTGGAGAGTTGGGTTGGTAAACAAAGTGGCATTTTGGAGGTTAATTGTCTTATATCCGTAGCTTGTAAAAACGACTACAGAGCGGTCTCCAAAAAGGCAACACGTTGCTCTATCAATGGCAGAAATAGCCGATACAACGGACGAGTGGCTCGAGATCAAGGTGACGGCAACCTTTCGTGGCACAGTCTGAACTTCAAGCGATCGAGAATCGGCGTCCATTAGGCCTAGTTGCCCAACATTCCTTCCCCAGCAGAATAGGGCTGAGCCGGTATGCACGACAGAATGTATCGACGATGCTGCAGCCCCAAGAACTATCTCCTTCTTGAGGGGCCCGAACACCTGGCGAGGTAAGAGGCTAATCGGCTCCTCGTCGGGTTTGATTGGCGGAGGTAGTGTATACCCTAGCTGTGAGTAATGATTTAAACCCCATGACCATAATTCACCTTCACTAGTAACAGCCAAGGTATGATTCTGTCCAAGTGCAACTGCAGTAACTTTTCTGTCAAATAAACCCCCTTGAACAGGCGTGAAGCTGAGCTTTGTATTTTCGTCCCCGAGCCCAAGGCGACCGCCCCGGCCAAGACCGGAAACGTAGAGGTTTGAAAATGGATCTGTCGTGAGAATGGCAGTATGGAATTTAGAGAGCACGACGTCCTGGATGACCATAGGGCGATTCTGGACTAGAGTAGGAATGTCTACCATACTGTGTAACGACGGATCATCGTTCGTAAGGTAGTGTTTATGCGCAAGAAGTTGCTGATCGTAAATATGACGAATTAGATGGTCAGGACGTTCCAGATGAATACGTTCTGGATATTGCCTATCATCTTCATGCCCGACACCAAGGGACAGGTTATTGTTACTTCCAAATGTAAACACTTCTTCTCCCAAGCTAGTTCTGGTAGGATACCTGCAATGGCATGATTAGTACGTGTGTTGACCCTAACTGCACGGAGCCTCACTGAATCTCGGAGCCACCAACTGCTTCATCGGTATCTGATTCATCTTCAGAATCAGGACGCTCCTCGGCTGTTTTCAGGGAGCGTAGCGCAATGGTGGCATTATACAGGTCGAACGGACTATTGCCCTCGTGGTCCTTAATTTTGATTAAATGCCCAGTTTTCGTAGTACTGGGCCCAAACGATTCTGTCAGATCGTTGCGTTCCTTCGCAAGCAGCAGTCGCGCGACTGATATGTTGCCATTGTATAAAGCTCTGTGCAATGCATTCCAGCCACTCTCAGGGTCTTGAACGTATATGTCAATCGCAGGATGGTCCAGAAGAGCTTTCACAAAGGTGACAGCATCCGGTGATGTAGAGGACGCGGCCCGCAGGAGGAGTGTAAGGCCACAGTAGTCGCGACTATTAATCTCGGTTTTCCCAAAGGCTCCGGTTGTAGACTTTACGCCAGAAAAGCCCGCGCTAGGCCCAGAGACCTTGCGCGACTTGGTGAGAGACCGTGGCGAAGTGCCGAAAGCAACGGGACTCCCTACTCCTGGGCCCGAGCTTCTGGCTGGGGTCTGGGAATAGCTCGCCGGTGCGAGTAATCGACAGAAATTGTCGACATCATTTTCCCAGAAACACTTCCACAAACTTGTCATCGACGCTTTGCGAACTGTAGATGTCTCGGCCACTTCAGATAGCACCTCGCCGAAGCCTCGAGGACTGCAGCCTGTTTAAAGGTACGATCGGAAGAAGCTTCGACTGAGGGGAGAGCGTGGGAGCTATCCCGGGGCAGAGATATTGGACCGAGTTTTGCGCCGACTTTCGTGCGATCGAGATGATTTGCGAATTGGGGATTGCGTCGAGGGGAGGAAAATCGACTTCGCAAATGACTCGTCTTGGGGTCGGAGGGGCAAGATAAGGCCCGGATATAATCTAGAGTCGCAGAAAGTTGAGCACGGAGACCCGACGTAGAGTAGACAAGGTTAGACGAACAGTCAATGGTGGTCTTTGAAGAAGTAGGTTTGCAGTAGGCTGCCGTACGTACACTGGAGATGAGTCAGAGAGAGAGGGTTTGAAGATATGAAAGGTGGCTCATATCCTGCCCTCTGGTACTGTCGCGATTCTACCCCCGCGACTGCCGATCTACCTACATAAGGTAAAGTATGCTAGGAGGTAGTTAGCGATGACCTACCCTGGAGCTAACCATCCGAAACTAGTCGCAATTCGCACTATCGGGTCCACAGGGGCTGGTAAGCTCTGGCGAATCACCGTGCCGAAGCCATGCGCATGGTTAAAGAATAGGCAATATTGAAGAGTTACCCACGTGTTTTTTTTTTGGGATTTCTTTGTAGATGTACCACCTAAGACAAGAAATAGAATAACATCCCATGTACCCTCTATCAGCCGAGGTAAGTATGTACTTACTAAGAGATGTAATACTAGGTTATACTGGCACTCTTACTCTTATCGTCCCTAAGGCACCTCTTAATATGTGTTTATTATGTCTAGTGTATGCCGCACCCATGACTACCTCTTACTGGTGGGTTTAGTGGGCGGCACTATATACAAGTACTACTAGGTCCTTGAATCGGCCGGAAACTATCGTGATGCAGCTGCAAGTCATTGTGGGGTAGTCCTTTGTCTACCCAAAGTAGGCATTTGGGTAGGTAGATGCCGCAGGCCAACTATTATTATCTGGCCATGTACCGGCACGAGGGAACCCTAGTGCAAATGGTGGAACCGCAAGGATAGACTATGGACATGTTAACAGTTCTCATCTACTCTAAATGGTGCTTGGGAAATGGCAACTATGCTGGTTCGTTCATTTGACGCCATTGCCAACGCCTTGTGATGCGTCTATATAACGTCCGTCTCCAACAAGGGTATCCAGCGCGATTAGAATCTTCTCCGACGTTGAGTCGTTCTATGAGCTTCCTATTTTACTTTTGAAGAGTTCGGAAGAAATCCATAACACCAGTGAAAACAACTATTTCGAGTCAATTAGCAGGCATTCCAGCCGAGTTGGGTGCATGCATAGGTCGAACTTACCAAGAAGAATGCCTCCACCAGGCCCAAGTCTCAGTACCTTGGGCAGGAAGCCCTTGTACAAGGCACCGAATCCTTCTTCCTTTATGACCGTGCCACATGCGGGCCAGGCCCAGTTGTATTTGGGGGTCTGACCGGCGATTTTCGGGGTGTTCTGGATACGCGACTTGACGACGTCCATGGGCGTATTTAGAATGGTACCCACTGTACCACCAATGGTACCGGCAATAATGTCGTTGGAGATCTGGTTGCGCTTCGTCTCGGCCTTGGGGAGGAGCCCGCGAACTTGGAAGATGCATCCAAAGTAACCTGCATTCCAGAGTATGTGGCGCCACATAGTACTCTCGAGCCCGTTATACATGGCCAAGATGCCCTCGTTCTTGATAACCTTGGACACAACATCAAGAGCGCCCTTGTACTGTCCGGCAGACTCTTTGCTCTGTAACCGCACTAAAAGGAAGATGTGAGCTCCTGTTAAGCTGAGGGGCTTGCGGTAATTCAAGAGTATGCTCGGCTGTTGGAATCTTGGGGGGTTTCGAGCGTGTTGGCATCCTTGCATAATTGGCACGAGGTAATTGCGAAGCTCGCTCATATCTTCACTCACACTTGACCAATTCAAACGGAACCACAACAAAGGATTCGGTGGCACCGGCTGTAGCACCGGTGAGGATAGAGAGCGGCTGCGTCATTTTCTCAGCACCAAATGCGTTTCTGTAAACCTTTCCCCATTCGTCGTTGGCGGCGAATTTGACGGCACGCTTCGGGGCCTCCATCAGGATGGGGGCTGTGATTCCACGGTAAAGCCTCGAAAATCTATGCCGAAGGTGAACATGTGCGCAACATAAACCACCAGGTTCATCTCCCTTACCCTTCATTGCGAACTATCTTTTGAAAACAATCTACCATGCCGGTGTAGCCATCGGCGCCGGACGCCTTGCCGCTTTGCAGCTGCAGCCGACTCTTGACGACATCCAAGGGGTACCTGGGCGAATGTACAAGATCAGAATCGTAGGGAATCGGTCGAACGGGAGAGTGAGGGTACGAACATGACCAGAATCTAGATGAGTAGCAAAGTTAGTTGCGCATCAGGCGAGCACGTGGGAACTGCAATTGAGCTTACCTCGGACACGCCGGCAATGGCGCCGGCGGCGAACTGCCATTGAAAACCGAGGGGCTTGTCTGAAGACATGTTGCTTGCTTGTTCCAAGTCTTCAATTCGACAACACTTCGAGAATAGTTGGTGGTCAATTGGGAGATGGGGTGGTGGTGGTTATTATTAGTAAAGCCTACGACCTCGCACGACCGGAGACTGTGGCCTGGATCGGCCGCTAAGCTAGTGCTTCTTTAGCTTCTCCAGGTTAGCTGAATGCAACCTACGCATAAATATCTTGGCCAATCATCCGAAGGATTAATCCTGGGGCAAAACTCGGGGTACCCTCGGGGTATATCGGGGTTCCTTGTTAAACTTAACTAGTAAATGTACCTTACACTACCTTGGACTTCAACTGTTAAAAACAATTACTCCCGGGTATAAAGCGTTCATACTTTTTTTTCTCTATCTCTCTCTCTCTTTTTTTTCAATAAACCGCGTGGTGATTCTATCCCCCCAGTGTAAATGCTAAAAGATTGGTCTCACAGTAAAGAAACAGCAACATTCAGAATCCTACCCGGTTTGTATCCGTCTCTTGAGTACCGAACCCGCGAATTCTCGAGTCGAGCTCTTCAAGTGAATATCTTGAGACATGCCATGATCCTACTTGCCTAGGTATTTAGAAGATAATAAGATGCCTCTCACCCATTATATCAGGAATCTCTAGATTCACAATGTTCTCTGACCAACAACGCCTTACTCCCACCTACTACATAACTAGGTAGGTACCTAATCTGCAGAACACATGTGCCGGTTTTATTAATACTCAACGACCCTCCAACCAACATACCTAACGAGCACATGGGCAATCGAAGTAGTCTTGATCATCTTTCTATTCCGTACTTAGATAGGCAATCTGCTTAATTTAGCAACCAAGGCCAAGCGATTCCATCACCTATCACTTGCGTCCTCCCTGCCACCTACCTCCTTCCCTTTCCATGTTCTCCGACACGCATCGTTAAAGAAAGGAAACTGTGCTCCTTCCATCTACGAGTTGAATCTCTGACATTAGTTACATGCTTATTTATATCTGCTCAACTTGTGTTTTATAGGAAGCCCTCTACAAGCTCACGGCGCCCCGTTAATCGTAACTGCCACCTCATCACTTTCCTCAAGTCTCACATGGTTTGTACCCTTTCTTCTTCAGAGGCATCTCACTTCATAGAACGTCTCCAACCAACTTACCCTGAATTAGACATTCCTTGTTTCTCTACCTAGTTCCAAGATCAATTAACACTTTCCGGAAATTTTCCATAACAGACCAGAAGGTAAACAGAGTCTCATACATTGCGCTTATTTCGTTCGCTCCAGTCCTTCTACTAACTTGCAAGAAGGAAAATCTCAAGGAACTCATCTCAATGAATTCCTCATCTTGAGCTCCCCTTTGAGTAACCACCTTCCTGATATGCAACATCTAACGTCAAATTCACATAAATACCTCGGTAGCTCATGGGCGGCTTTGACTTCGTGATCCTTGCTCTTGCCTCTTGCTAGGTACGCGCCATGCTGCTTGATATTTCATCATACTTACTTAACTGATAGCAGTCCAGGTTTATTTCATATACCTGCAACTAACCTTACCCTCACTACCTACCTACTCACTACCTACCTACTCACTACCTACCTACTCACTACCTACCTACTCACTACCTACCTACTCACTACCTACCTACTCACCACCTACCTACTCACTACCTTGGCACCAACCCTAAGCTCTCCGGTATAAGACCGAGTAGTTTGTCGAGGTTTTGCGTCGTACCTTCCTTCCCGCGTGGCCCGGAACAGTTGAGTCTTTAAATTTCCACACCTAGGATAACTGACTCCTAACCTTGACTCCCCACCTTGACTTCTTGGTTGTTGTTGCTTCTCAGGAATAACTCACAAACGGATAATAACCATACGTACCTTGCCCCCACCTACTATTTAGCATCGTATCGATCTCTCCTGCATAAAAGTTCTCATTAGGGTTTACCAACACTGGGTATTTAACTTCCAAGTGCCATGTCGACACATCAGGGTTCTCAGCCGCCTTCAGACGGCGATGACGATGGGAACATTTTTGAGGGCAGTCAGAGCGGAAGCAACCCCAACAGCAATAATGATGGTCTGTTCGTCAATTTAGGTGACCATGGCCAGAATGATCTCGAATCTGGCAGTGATGATAACTTGGAGGCCGTTCCGGGTAACGACACCGGGGATGAACAAGAGGATGAGCACCCGGAACAGGAGGAGGTCCCGGGAGAGAACGATGATAATAGTGACTCTGACGTAAACCCAGAGGACATGGCTGATGAAAGTAGTGATGAAGAGGACCGAATACCTAGACGCCGCCCGGGTAGGTCTAAGTCAGGATCGGAAGATTGTCCAAATTGCGAAGAGACCAGAAGGCAATGGAGCGACGAGGTTACCAAAATCAAACGTGAATCTGATGCAAAGATACGCGAACTGAATGATATTAACAGAAAGCTTCGGGACGAAAATAATCGTCTTAAAGAGGGCAATCGAATCGTATGGGATACCGTGAGTTTGGGTGATCCTCAACAGCCGTTTATCTTCTCCAGCTAACCAGAGAACATCTAGCTATGGGTTGAGGAGCTCCCAGACCTCGTGGAAAGAATCCGACTGCGTGACCCAAATAACGAAATCACAGACTTACTTGGAGAATACAGCGAAATCTACCATAATTCGTTCAAGCAAGGTAACATGTCGACGAGAGTCATTCATCCAGATTTACTAATAGAGCACACGGCGTACACCCCGGCGCAAATTCGGGAACACTTTAATGAACAAGTGGTCCATGTCCATGACAATGGAGCCCTTGATGATCTAATAGGTATATCTCGGTCCACATGCACAATTGTCCTCCTTACGATGAACTCGTCTTAACTCTCTCTGATACATAGGAAACGACCCGTTCCCATTCGAAATGCTCCCGATTGACATCCAGTATTATATTTGGGAACAACTTATTCCAGTCAATGAGTTCATACACTGTTTATCCCGCCTAGATTCCCAAAATCCTCCTCTCGATTACGATGCGGGTCGCGTGTCTTTCCCCAGTCGGTTTCATATTGGTGACGGACCTTGCTGTATCGCGATGGCGGATAAGCCTTCTCGATATCTAGATTACCTTCGGGTCTCTAAGCGATGGCACTACGTGTTAGCTCATTTATTCTACGGTGAGCCCCAACCACCAGCGGTTCTATCATATTAGTTCTATCAGTACCGCTGACTTCCTCTAGCGACGAATACCTTTGCGTTCAGCTCAATTGGCGAGCTTGGCCGCTTTTGCAACGGCATTGGGAAGGCCCGTGTTGAGCGACTTGTCCACATTGAATTCATGTGGCACGGCATGGTGACGCCCAAGCTACCCAGCGAGATTTCCCCCCGCAAAGTACCTCTGTCTTGGTTCATGCGTACTAGCCGTCTGCGTACCTTGGCCATTCATATCAATGAGAGCGGGAGGGATTATATGCGTCGGCGGCGTGAGATGAAGCATGAGTCAGACTACTTCGAAGACTTCGCTGGAGATGAATACGACGGACACGACGGGGAAGACAAACTAGATTTATTTGGAATGGAAGTTCGGAGAACCGACCTTCAGCCAAACTACCGGAAGTACCGCAGTATGAGAACCATTCATGGAATGGACTACATATACCAGCTGCGGGGCATGAAATGGGTGCGTTTTTTTGATACAAACGCTAAACGTTCTCGCACTCCCATTCGTGATTGGTCCTTCTTGCAGGATGTCAATAATACAGTGAAGATGAAGAAGAGCGACTCGATGATCCTCAAGACTGAGATTGAAAATCTTCGGCCGCTTACAGGACTTAAAGAATTCACTCCCGATGATGAAACTAGAGAGCTTGTCGCCAGCTTCTATGACGACACCTCCGTCGAGGATGTGTCTGCAGGCGGCTCGGAAACGTCATCATCCAGTTCATCCAACTCCGACTCCGACTCTGACGACGACTCTGATGATAATCCCGGAGATTCCTCTGAAAGACACTCCAGTAACAACAGTGGTGGGTGTAGCTTCGGCGCTAGCGGAGACCCGATCATGGTCGATAGCGATAGCGACAGCGAAATGGACGATGATAGAGATGGCTCAGGAGGTCTATTACATTCAGGCTTAGACAACAGGAATGAAAGTCAAGCCACTACGATTACTCCCCAACCACCAGTTATAGTTATCGAAGACGACGATGATAGCTACGATAACGGTAATAGGCGGAGCCATACCACTGACGAGGAATTGTTCGTTCGTTTAGGTTCAGGCAGCGCCCATTCCAACACCCCTCCTCCCAGTGACGACGACGAAGTAATGATTGTCAGAGGGCCATCCACATTCATCGATCTTACTCTTGATGACGATGATGACAACGGCACAGAGCCTATGGACATAGACGAACAGAGCAATAATACGAAAGAGGACGACGATTACAAAGAGATTAAGTTAGAGGAAGACCTCGATAATCTTGACGAGGATGATTATGAAAACCAAAGTCCATCAAATGCGTCAAATCCCGATAGTGGCTCAGGCTCGAACATGCTTCTGAAGCATCCCAAACGCGAAGGCGGCTCAGACTAGGGATCTTGGCCTGTCAAACGCCCGAAACTGACGCATGGTTGCCTCGGGTCCGTGCTTGGAAGTGACGACTCTGAAGATTCATCTTCTATAGCCCGAGACTGATCCTATTCGAGCGTAAATTCGTTTATTATTTAGTCAGGAGAGTTACGGGGTCTTCCCCAATAAGGTTAAGCCGTCTAACTACCCTGCCGGCTAGCCGGCCGCTCCAAACCAGAGACCCTTAGGGCTAGGGTTGCCTAGGCTCGAGGCACCACCCTCACACCCACCAAGGACCGCCCGAGGCCAAAAAACAGCCCCCATCGCGAGCCTCCCTTTGTGTACGGCGTACGTACGGCGGGAGGCCCCTCGATAGAGACTGATCCTATTCAGCTCGAGTAGGAGAGATATCTCTCCATCACAGAGAAGCACGTGCTTCTCACTCCCTCTTCAAACATCTTGTGTTATTATTATCACATTTATTTTACTCACAATCTACACCCTAATTCACATCGGCATCATCATCAACCCTTTATTTTCTATTCATCTTCATTGAGACCAACGGTCGACGGCAAGGCGTCTAGAGATATCATCATACCTATATTATCAGCATGCCTAATCCTTAATCTCTACTTCACTGGGAATCTATACCCCCTCATTCATTCTTTAACCTCCCCTCCCTCACATTCGGCAGAGATAGAACACATATAACGATGATATAATCTCGCATGCTAGAATCTGGAGCTAGCTTCATGAGATATGCGCACATTCCCCAGGTTTCGCGATGCATTGGTGGAAAGTTATACCCATCTTTCAGTTTTACATGACTCAGTACTAGATATAGAGGTAGATATCTTGATAGACCTAACGGGCCATACATATCCCTAATATCAGAACGTATGATATTTTCATCGAGACCTTGGATTTCTTTCCTTTTCTGAGTTCCTGGGCCGCAAGTTGCTGCTGTATTCACTGAGTCGCAGTGGTGAACTCGCTGTAGAGGTGAGATATTTCGAGATCATTTCGAACCCACCCCCTCCAGATAAGAAAATCATCTAGATTGCCGCGATATAACAAAGCTGAATAAGTATGTGACTAAGTAGTCTAACACCATGACAGACGTCTTTACTAGTAGTATGACTTAAGTGCGAAATTAGAGGTAGTAGCCTTAGACCACTGGAGATCGCAGAAGTACACGGAGACATAATTCATGAGAGCTTGTCAGGAGAATAACTTAATTGCGAAGTGACCTATGTCTCGCAACAAGAACACGTCCGTCGCCATACCGCTACGGTAATGGGCAATGATAAGCCTTAGCCAATAACTGGATTTATGGCAATATTTGGGTATCTGATATAAAGTACCTAGTGTAGCTCACACGGCTCTGCATTAAACAAGCCGCATATTCTACCAGGATCTGTCTGCATGTCCTGCTAATCGAACGTGACCTTCTTTCCCTTGAATTCCACCTTCTGAACGCCCTCTTTCGCCTTCTTAGCCGCAGCCCAGCTGGGATGTAGAGGCCCAGTATCATCCCGCTTAGGCGGGGGTCTCGGTCTCGGCGCCTCGGCTTGAAAGCTCTGATTCCTATCTTGTTGTCCTCGAGAGTAACGTCTGTCCTGGCGATCACCTTCGCTTTTCATGTGTCTTAATCTGTCCGGGTGGACATGGTTCTTCTCGAAGGGGTTCGCAACTCCCCTCTTCCATGGCTTAGACGTGTCATCTACAGCGCCCCTCTTCATATCCCAGCCCACGTTCCTCGAATCCTTCTCCTTACCGAAGTGCTTCGCCTTATCGCCATACTTCTTCTCCCAGATCGCCTGGCGCGCTCTCTGTCCTCTCCTATTCTTTCTCATGGAGGGTGCAACGTCTACGTCCGAGGCTGACTCCGAGCCAGATATGTAGCCTCCCATTAGAGACGGCAGGAAAGCCGAGTTGCCCGCATCGAACGATATCGGCTTCACAGCTTTTACCTTCTTGGAAGGAGGAGCAAGCGCCTCGTCTGAATCATCTGAATCATAAGACGCTTCGGATGACAATGAGATGTCGTCGAGGGCAAGTTTTTGAAAGAACCTCGCTTTACTATCTCGGCGATCGCTTTCGTCGTCGTCGTCGTCGAGACCCTCATCTGATTCATTTTCGTCACTGGAACCCCCGACCAATTCCTCGTACTTCGAGAACATGTTCTCCTCGGCCTCGTGATCGGAGAATCCTTCGAACGCCACGCCTTCCGAAGTCTCAGATCTCGTATGACTCTCGAGGTCTTCCTCGTCCTCAGCTATTTCGACCTTCCTCTTTAATAGCTGTAGCTTCTCGGCTCTGGGCTCTTCGGTGTCTTTGGATTCGGCCTTTTTGGATTTGGCCTGTTTGAGATTGGTGCTTTTGGATTCGGTGATTTTGGGTTCAGCGTCTTCGGATTCATCGTCCGCGAGACTATCCAGATCTTCACTATCACGTACTTTTTCCTCTGTCCCAACCGCGCGAGCTGTAGATCTTCCAGTGGTCGGCTTCTCCTTGCTCTTGCTTTTGGTCTTCTTCTCCGGCATGGGCACCCTCAGGGCTATGCAGGTGCCTATGATCACTTCATCGATAACATCCTTGACCTGCTTCCGATTGCATAAAGCGCTCGTGACGTTATGTAGCGCCGACATTTCTTCTTCAGAGAGCTCAGGTTTCGGTACTGGTTTGATATCGGCGGGCAAATCGGGCGATTCAGCGACTGCTTTGATCCTCAAGAGGGACGAGCATAGGTGTACCTGCGCAACCTGTTGTAGGTCCAGATTCTACGAGACAAACGCCATGTTAGCAGTTAGAACAATGTATCGTAGCGCCGCATCATAGTCAGCTTCTAACCATACATATTTGAAATACAAAAAGGGCAATGCGCACCTTCAACACAAGAACCTCTCTTTCCAGCCGAGCAGTCTTCGTCGGGTCTGCTTCACGGAGTCGCTTGCTCAGACGCTGACGCTCGTAGCCCTTGACAAGCTTCAGAGCACGCAGTAAGTCTAGCCGCCATTTTGCGATATTTTCTTCCAGGCTGGGCTCGCCTCTTTTCCGTTTCGGCATCTTAAACGCAGAGTCGGCCGTTAATATTGGTTGCCGCTATTCGTTACCATAATGGTTTTTCCTTGCAAAAGTTAAAAGTGGGCTGGCTGTAAGCACAGTATATCGGGCCTTATCGGCGTTGATAATGATACTGTACAAGCTAAGAGTTCTGAGATCTACATAGCACAGGCAGGTGCATGCTGCACGTCATAGCTAGAGGTTATATACACAGCAGATACTTGGAACTGAATGAATGCTAGATGTAGGTATCAAGTACCTAATATCCAGTCTAAAAGTTTAAGGTACCGGTACACGCAAATCCGCACTTACGGACGTCGACCACTAATGAATTTTTATCACTGTTCCTGCTGAGAGTAAACCTGAGCCCGAACTTCGTATACTAGTGAGTGAGAAATGACTAGATAGTATACACTAGATAGTTGAATTCTTAAGCTAGAGCAGCTCCTAGTTCGGTAGCTACGGGAACTTTTAAGCCGAGTTTGGCTCCATCACCTACCAGCAAAGGCGGGGTCATACTGGCCGACATGGAAACACGATATGATATGACTCTATAATGGGCGGAGTCGGACCTGGAATTAAAAGAAGAAAAGGGATCAGTTTCGGGACGTTCCATCTCGTGAGGTTTCCGGTGTATATTAACCCAGGACAAGTATATACATAGACGTTGACCTTAAAACCATACCTCGCCATGGCCGACTCAGGGAGCAATGCCGCCGCGTTGAGCGCGGCAAATCTATTCAGCGTGAATGGCCTTGTAGCCGTCGTCACAGGTGGCGGTACAGGTACGCAAGAAAGCAACGGTCTCTCTTCGCCCCCTTTCTAATATCGTCTCTAGGCATCGGCTTGATGATCACGAAGGCCCTCATTGCCAATGGGGCCGCGAAAGTGTACATACTCGGTCGTCGGCTGAACGTGCTGCAAGAGGCGGTCTCCAGCATCGGCAACCCCAACGTCGTGCCAGTCACTTGTGACGTGGCGTCCGTCGAGGCACTGAAGACAGTCGTATCGCAGGTCGAGCAGGACACCGGGTTCATCAATTTGCTAGTATGCAACTCGGGTATCGGAGGGCCATTTGGCAACAACCCCAAGCCGGAGACAACACTCGACGAGTTTATCTCAGCCAATATGGCCGTTCCAGCCGAGGATTATATGAAAACATTCGCTGTAAATACCGGTGCCGTCTGGTATACCACTATGGCATTCTTGAAGCTCCTGGATGCGGGCAACTCTCGTGCGAATGTGGACCAGAAGTCTCAAGTCGTAGCCATAAGCTCGATTGCTGCCTTTAACAAGACAAATACTGGGGGATTTGCTTGGTAAGTCTTTGAAAAACTGAACCCTAAAATTTCGTGTGTGTTCTAATGTCTTGTAGTAAGTCACATGGTTTTCGTTTGAAGTCCGGACTCTTAGTTGATTGGGACACATAACGTCGAGCACGTGGAATTATTGACAAATCTCAGACGGACAGAGCAAAGCTGCATGTACCCATCTCATCAAGCAACTTAGCGTTGTACTCCCACAATGGGATATTAGAGCGAATCTGATATGTCCAGGCCGTAAGTAATCCCTCGTCTATGTTTCGTGAAAGGCCCATGGCGATCAATAGTCAAGCCCCATCAAACAACGCTGATTATGAGCGCAGTCTACCCTAGCGAGATGTCAGCCCCGATCCTGGCACGTTCAGGAGCGATTGTCAAAAGCAAAGTTCCCCTTGAGCGAGCCGGCGACGAGCAAGATATGGGTGGCGCGATATTATATCTCGCTTCTCGCGCAGGGGCGTATTGCAACGGGACAGTCGTTGTGACTGATGGAGGGCGTTTAACGACTTTCCCTTCTACCTTCTAAGCTACGCACATGTGGCTCGCCAAGGTCGTTATAGATATAGATCTTCTTGTGTATAGATGTCTTAACTACTAGTGTGCACATAGTCACAAGCTAGCCTGAAGTCATAGCTAACGTCGTCAATTGAAGAGCGCCACCACGGCCTTCTTTCTACCTTCCTCTCACATCCGACGCCTCGTAGCCCATAGCACATATATTGATAGCAGCGGTATTTTCAGGTTCGAGCCTTACCCATCGTGGCGGTACGTGCATTATATGCCGCATGTCACATTCAGGTACCGCTGAATGCGACGGTGTGTAAGCGGTGTTTTTGGTACATAGTACCTTATCTATGCGATCCCAAAGTTTTGAGGTGTAGTGTAGGGCCGTAGGTGCCCAAGGAAGGTCCGAAAGGAAAGTTTAGGAATTGACTCGGTCCGATCGCTTATCTCAGGGGTAAGAGAATCAGGTAGACTAGGAAGAGCCTGGCAACATTTGATTAGCGGAACAAAAATGAGACCTTTGTATAGTCTCAACGAGCAAGCAGCCTTAGCGGTGAATAAGTCCGCCATAAATCAGAAGAAATGAAAATATACGGTGAATGTGTTCCACAAGGTAGAAGTTGTTCGGATTCCCGGTCCGTCCGGGCGGACATTGTTTTGTTGGCGAAGTAGGCATCTCAAGTTCAGTGCGGGCCTCCTTGAGTCACTGAAGAATATGAGGTTTAATAGTGAGCTCCAGTTTGGGTTTCGAATAGAGGGATTTAGTATTCCATGTTATGAGAGGTTTTCTGAAGGAATGTGGTCTATCAAGCTACCCATTTCAATACTGAGTACTGATCGTAGTCTTGGCATTTTATATAAATGTACCTAAGTACTACGTATCTACCCGATCGTAATTCCACCAGGTACCTGGAGTGGTAGATAGGTACCTATTCCCCACTATCAGTTAGTTCCACACGAAGCAACGGGATGTGGGCACTAGCCTGACGTCATTGTGAGCTCTGAGGGGCATCTCCTGTAATATTTCCTCCACCAGCTCTACATAAGTTAATTGCAGTACTTAGACTACCTATATTTATATGAGCTCTTGAAGAATGAAAATAGCTGGCGATCTACATATATATAAAGTACTAATTCATAATGAATTATACCACCTATTAACCTGACACTTTGTGTGCATTTGGATAATCCATACGGCTTTACATCAATGTCCGATGGGTATTCCAGTTCCTGTTCACTTACAAGCAACGCCACGGGCTGGCCATATTACTGAACCATACTTGATATGGGTTCCTGTCGAAGAACTTCGTGCTACCCCATATGCATAATAGGTAGGTATTCATTTAATGGAGCCTCAAAACCACCACTTTTGCTAAATCCTGGTGAATCCTAGATACTAAATTGGGGAAGTTCCAGACGCTACCTATACTAAATAATAGGTGTGTCTGAGAATGTAGCGCACCTAGGCCTGCTATGCATGAAAATACCTATCATACTGCCTACCTACTAGGTAGGTAAATAAATCGAGCGCATGAGCTACTGTAGAATACAGAACACTGTCCAATACTACACGTTGTATAACAAAGCGTTTGTCTCCACTTAATCCTTAAGAAGAGGTACTTACATGTATGTATACTACGTTAGCTTCTCTAGGTACATGTATAGTAGTGGGTAGGTCTGGGTTATATATAGTATCTATTTGCTATATTCCGGAAAAGGTAGTTTGTTGACATCTTATTAGAAAGGCAGCAACTTTACACAATATCCAAAGACCAGCCACAAATGGATCTGAAGTCTATATTCTTTAAGAAGTGCAGCGGCTATCTAATCACTGGTCATTGTTTACCTACCGTGCGTAGCATGATCCTGTTAGAAGCAGCGATCAGCCGTTCAAGGTTCACGTAACAGATACATGCGATCTAGTCAACCCCGCATTCTCCCAAGCATGTGTGGTCGCGTCTTTGTAAGTGGTCCGCGATGGCGGGAGAGGAGATACATCCAAACTACCTCCCCTCCTCCTCACCTTGCCGCCACACGTCACAAGGAGAAGCCATGGACAATGGCAGGCAGGAGAACGAACCCAATAGCAACTGCCAATCGCAGCGTAGGGGCCAGAGTTGGAGGAGGTGCCAGGTTCCCCATTCCTCCCTCCGACCTACCGAGCTTGTACCGAGGACTTCTCCATCGTTTATTGATTGATTGATTGATTCGGGTATATTCCTACATTGTATACTATGTGCTCTGTGTGTGGTGGCACGGGAGTCGCAATTGGAGAGACACTCAAGTCGTGCCATCCATTCCCTCCCAAACGTCGCCTCCTCCCTCCCCTCTTCCTCCGTTTACATCATTAAGGTTTCGGCCATCGCTCATTTTGATGCTTCTTCAGCAGAGAAGCATCAGCCGGCGCATCCCATACCTATCCCGCATAGTTTTGTCTGTCTTTGCCCCTGCTTTATCTGGCAAAGGCACAGAACAAGGTTCGCGGCCCTGATTTCATCTGTTCTGGCTCTGGACAGCCAATTACCTATTCTACCTGTTCCAACCAGTTCGCCCCAAGTCTGTTTGTCTGTCTGTCAGCTATTTCCAGGGGAAAAAGTTATTATTCCGCTGATCGCGTGCCTCTATTTGTTCTGCCATTTCAGTTCAGCGGTTCGTGTGTTTTATCCTCTTTCTTATACTAATTCTACCTGTTGGCCTTCGCTTCTTCGGTCTTGTTATTCTTTCAAGTATTCCTCCTTCGTGATCGGCCGTTTACTGTTCAAATCGTCGAGCATACCTCATTTCGGCATCAGCGAAACGTTACCAGGGGAGTGTTACCCGTATCTGCCGTGCAATAACTTGCTTGCATCACCACCGACATACGATCGTGGCCTCTGCTGTTTGAGCAGCCGCTTACAGATTCGTGTCTGCGAAAGGTCGGTAATTGTTTATTGGAATTCTGCTCGTCCATTGATTTACCTAATTATACAACCCCGTTACCACTTCAACCTCCACAACTAAACTGCCAATCATACTCTCCCGTGCTTCTTGCGCAAACCCCATTCATGGTGTGGAGCACTCCGATCTAGTTCGGTTGCCAGTTCCAAGCCTCCTATCTTTTCCGACCAGGTTCCACATCATTGTGAACCTCATGATAGCCGTCAGAAGCCATAACCGACACCCGGTCCGTGTCCATTCAAAGTAGCCATATTTAGTATCGGGTATTGGCCCTCACCGGTCTCTAACTCCTGGATGATGCCGTGCGAGGGATATTTACTTGGACAGCCAATGGATTCTCTTTGAATTCCCGCGAAACGGCCCGATCCTATTGGAGATGGCTGGCTATATCCGTGGTTATAGGATCCAGTCCTTAACACATCAAACATATAAACTTTCAAGCGTTGCAGAATGTTGCTAACTAAGTAGTACCTCTTCTAGCTCTGCTCTTCTTTGTCGCCGCCTTCGTTAGCACCTACTTGAGGCGGAGGCGACTTGCTTGCCTTCAGACGGGAAACGACGTTCTGTCGACTTCTTGGTATTATGAGCTCCAACACACTGAAGCAAGCCGCCGAGGCCGCACGCTCCAAGACTTCCAACATGAGTAAACAAGGCACTGAAACCATTGAGACTATGGCGGCCACGAAGACTGACTTCCTCCATACGCCACTAATGAGAGCGGCTCTACCCTTTATCAACGGTGGTACATCGGGCATGGTGGCTACCACGGTCATCCAACCTATTGACATGATCAAGGTCCGACTCCAGCTGGCTGGTGAGGGCGTAGCTACTGGTCCCAAACCCACACCCATAACAGTAACCCGTGAGATTCTCGCTCAGGGTAAAGTGCTCGACCTTTACACAGGTCTCTCTGCCGGTCTCCTACGTCAAGGCGTCTACACGACTGCTCGATTAGGATGCTTTGATACGTTCATGAAAGCTCTAGCACAACGTGCCAAAGACAACGGCACACAGGTGGGGTTTGCAGAGCGCGCAAGCGCAGGACTCGCCGCTGGTGGATTGGCTGCGTTTATCGGCAACCCGGCTGATCTCGCCCTCATTCGCATGCAATCTGACGGCCTCAAGCCCCTCGCTGAGCGGAAGAACTACAAATCAGTAGTCGACGCTATAACGTCAATCGTAAAAGCGGAAGGCATTACAGGACTGTGGGCTGGCGCCACGCCGACTGTTGTGCGAGCTATGGCTCTAAACCTAGGCCAGCTGGCTTTTTTCTCGGAAGCGAAGGCACAACTTAAAACACGGACCTCTTGGTCAGCACAGACACAAACTCTGACTGCAAGTGCTATTGCGGGATTCTTCGCCAGCTTCCTCAGCTTGCCTTTCGACTTCGTCAAGACAAGGCTACAAAAGCAACAGCGTGGACCTGATGGGAAATTACCGTACAAGAGCATGGCGGACTGCTTTGTCAAAGTCGCGAGACAGGAGGGTTTAACGCGATTCTATCGCGGATTCGGCACATACTATGTGCGCATCGCGCCACATGCGTAAGTGGGCCCCTCGCCGTATCCTCCACTCTACATGATTGAAGAAACGGATGAATGAAGCTAACGTGCGGGTGGCAGGATGGTGACGCTCATTGTTGTGGACTACCTTGGCTGGTTGACGAGGTGAGCAAGGAGACTATTAGGTAATCTAATTTAATAGATGTCTCCGGAAAGATTTTGGGATCGGCATGAAACACGTGGCTGGTGCATTCGAATTGCCGATATATTTACCTAGGTGTTTTGTGGGATGATAAACCCGGACGAACGGCCCGCATTCGTCGAGCTTCATAAACGCGAGCGACATTAAAGGTAGGAAGGCTGAGGTATGTAATGTACGGACAGCGTTACTCATAGTTTTATATACTCGCCTTTTACCCTTCCAAGCGGTCCTTGTTTTCGTGCTATTAAGTAACAATGGCCCATATTTTCTTCGTGGCGGCGATGCAGGTTAGAACGGCACAGCCCAGACGTTCTGGACTCATAGGTTGTCTTCATCATGCCTTTTTTTAGTACATATGATCCACGTTAAGTGTCCGCAGGGCCATAGAAATGTCTCTGAGCCACTGTGCACAGTCCAATCCACCGTGTCGACTGCACCGCACGTACGCAGAAGCACCTCAACCTCGCTGGCTGTCCGTGTGCGCAGACTGGATATCAAGCCATCAAAGACCAGTACGAAGGGTACAATCGGGACTGCATAGACGAAGAAGAGGATCTGTGGCGACCACCAATACAGCAGAGGCGCAATTAAGAGGATGAAAAAGCCGAACAGCATACATGAGACGAAGGAAGAAAAGGTACGGGATTGAAGCTCGAAGATCCTATAAATATGTACGTGTTAATAGATGCACAGCTGCTATTGATTTGATTGGCGCTGTTTGTGCTTTCTTCGATCTGGCAAAGGGGAAAGACTCACCCAAACCCATCACTTGTCTCGACTGTGTTTTTCAGAATCGCCCTTGCGAGCTCATCATCAAAGTGATGGAACGCGAGATTAAAGAGCCGAAAAACGCCCTTGCCCCCGGCCTTGTTCCGCAGGATCAGCTCCGGCGGCGCAGCGGCGGCGTTCACGGGCGTCGAGACGTATGTCAGGTGCGGGCTCGCGCGCGCGGCCTTCTCCCAGCTCTCGACGTGCGGGTGCAGGTCTGTGAGAATGAACTTCATGCCTTCATTTCCATGGCTGCTATTCTGTGCCGGCCCGCCATTTTGATTCTGGTGGTGTGGATCCTGAGAAGCAATGGCTGCGTAGCTTGGCGCCGAGGAAGAAGAGAGCGAGCTGTTAGACGACGCCGTCTCGCCCAGCTGCCGGTTCAGCGCCTGCTCGATGTACGGTGTCGGCCCGCCCGCGCCGGCGCAGAAGTCGATGTACGTGTACGAAGATACCGCCGCGCCGCCTAGCTCGCGCCGCAGGATGTTGGCTACCAGCGTCGCTGGGCTGCAGGGCTGCAGCAGCGGGAGACATGTTGTCCATGTGTGCGTCAGGCCTGTCTGCACGTATGCCCGGAGGAAGCCTGGGAACCTGTGGTGAAATAGAGACGGGGTCAGTATTTTAAATGTGTGAGATGTGTAAAAATAAAAATATGCCCAGCAGAATCGCCTGTCTCGCTCTCTAGCTTTGCGTAGTGAATATGCGTGGAGTCGCTTCGGTGAGGACACAGCCTGAGAATCAAGGGCTTATGTAGCGCCCTAATGAGGAGATATATGTGTGCGTACCAGGACTGATCGGCAATCTCGAAGAGATGCAACCGCGGAATCCACGGTGTCATTTTTATGTCGGAATGATTTACGGAATCATGAGCGAAATTGAAAGCGGAAAAAGATCTAGCTAGGTTGTTTCTTGGAAATAGAGACTAGTCTAGTTGGGTGAGTTGGGACTCAACTGATTATCAAAAGGGACTAGATATTATAGCTCTTAGAGATTACCATGAGTATATATATTATAAGCCTCGAGATGTCTGAAATGAAATGGGAATGAGAGGTTAGGAATGGAGTTTTCTACCGCACGGATATTTTGTAATCTGGTTCTCGTGAAACTTAAGACCCCAAACAGAGTGTCCCTGGTTCTGACGTAGTCATTATCGCTGTCACTATCTATAACCTAATGTTAATATTAGCTACCTAAGTAGGCATAGTTACCTACCCCCTGTCTGCTGCAGCCACTGTCTAGATAGGCCTGAAACCCCTCCCTTGATGCAGTAACACTGTGGCTGGAGTAAGGCTGAAACTGGGACACCTCGGGTCTACATCTACCCATGATCTCACCACTTTCTACCTTTTTGAAACGTTCGAGGTGCTTATTCATTATGCTATAAAGTTACCGATTGTGGAGCTCACAGATGTTTCATTCTATGTAATCTATCTTCGGCGATGTTCGCACGGATAGACACGACGTATCTAGGAGTTGGTCAACACCTTCATTCCATCTCCAGACGAAGATCATGACAGTCTTCCTAGAGGGAAACGGCCTCTTATGGCTAATTTTTATCTGCATGCTCGCAGTCTACTATTTCTTGCTGCGAGCTCCTAGCATCTGTCGAAATGGGATCCCTTTAAGGTACGTGTTCACAGACCAAGTAGTTACACCATGCCTCATTCACACCAACCAATAGGAAGCCCCCGGACACACTTCCCATCGCTGGGAATGGCTTGGTATTCTTGCGGGATCGCCAGAAGCTCTTCTCGTGGTTCGTGAAGTGTGAGAGACAGTTCGGCCTCGAGACTTTCCAGATAACCGTTCCCACTCTTCATCCTGGCGTCGTCATCAATAACCCCGACAATCTTGACTACGTTTTCAAGAATGAGGGTCTCTTCGCCAAGGGCGATTTCGTCAAGCAGAGATCATGGGATCTCTTTGGGAACGGGATAATCAATGCCGACGGCGAGCTGTGGAAGGCTCAGAGAAGAGCAGGCTCTCACTTTCTCAGCACATCGAACCTTCGTGTCCTGACAGATGTTGCCCTCCCTCGGTATCTAAACCGCAGCGTACATTATGTGAAGTCACGGGCTACGAACATCGAAATCGTCGACTTACAGTTTGTTTTTCACGAGATAACTAGCTTACTAATGGGTCGGATGGCCTACGATATGGAAATGCACGCCGATGACGATTTTACCATGGCGTTCGAGCACGCCTCGGGCGTTGTCACAGAACGCTTTCAAAATCCGCTGTGGTTCATAACCGAGATATTCACAGGCTCCAGGTTCAGGAAATCACTATCTATTGTGCGACAATTTGGATTGGGCATCGTCAACAATGCTATGGATGACCACCAAAAATCCATCGGGTCTCTAACCAATGTAGACGATGCGGACAGCAACAAACTTGATAAAGTGTCAGGCAGTTTGATTCAATCCCTGCTTGCATCTCTGGGCTCACAGCAAAAGCTAGTATCTGATGCAGCCCTCACATATCTGACTGCAGGGAGGGACACCACCGCACAAGCCTTAACGTGGTGCCTATACCTGCTGATGCAGAATAAAGCCGCTATGGAGAATGTCAGGGATGAAGCGCAAGGGTTGCTTAAAACCAATGGTCTTGATCTCCAGCAGCTTGGTGGCGAAAGTGACAGCTCATCCGCCGTCTTTGCTCCTGCATCTTTACCGTACACGATGGCAGCCTTCTATGAAGCTCTTCGACTATTCCCCCCTATACCCTTTGAGATAAGGGAATGTGAACAAGCTACAACCTTACCCGATGGGACATTCCTACCGGATAAAGCGATCATAGTATGGAGCTTGTGGGCAATGAATCGATCCAAACTCGTCTGGGGCGAAGATGCCGAGGTATTCAGGCCTGAGAGGTGGTTCACTGGGGACGGAAAATTCATCACGAAGAGCCCATCCGAATTCCCTGTTTTTTGTCAGTAGAGCCCTCAATCTTCCCCCATTTCCTTTCTTATTACCAGAAATTACTAACTACTAGTATCTAAAGATGGCGGACCTAGGACATGTCTTGGTAAACGAATGGCTGAAATTATCGCTACCCAAGTCATTGCCACCATGCTCCTAATGTTTGAATTCACGCCGGCATATGAGGGTGAGCGAGTTAGCAAAACCAGTCTTACGCTTCCGATGAAAGATGGTCTTCCCTGCTATGCAAAGAATAGAGCACAGGAGTAATATAAAATGTACGGAACGTATGCTCTTTGTCCTCTTGTCAACTTCTATCATCACCAGGTGGCAATTCCTGCAACAGCCAAAGGCGTAGCAAATACCCCTTCGTCCATTGCTATGTTGAATATGTGTAAGGTATCCCCATTTTGGTCTAGGAGAAGTGCTCTACTAACTAGTCATTTAGTCATCTATACTTTTGCACGAAATACTCATCTTTGGACTCTAAGGAGACAGGTTCTCATAGGGGATCTTTCTATCTTTCGCAACGCTACTTATACGCTTAATGTCAGCTATGGGATATTGCATGCTATCTAATTTTTGGTCCAGCTGTGTCCACGCTGGCAACTGGCATAGTAGTCTTGGGCATTACACCTAGAAACCTAGGTTGTGGGCATTCCCCGCTACCATATCAAACCTCTCTACCCAACTCCGAGACCTCATCATAACGGAAGTCGGAGAAAAAACGTGACCCCTCAATCTAAAACTCGTCATGCGGAAAAGAATAACTTTTTACCCTGGTTGTCCTCACAGAAATGAGGATCCTGAGCCCACATCTTCTGCATGTCCTTGAAGATTTGTGTTTCGATATTTAGATCCTCGAGCAGCTCAATTCCAGTATAGTTCTCCCCTCTGGCAATGACTTTCTTTATGGCTTCCTTGAAGGTCTGTTTGTTGGAAAGGCGGCAGAAGTCGGTGAATGCTATGCAGGCCTTGATCCACTGGTTGATGTGATTGGCGTTGACAGAGCCAGACATCTGGCGCCATTCGAAAGTTTGGATATTTCCTCCCGTTCTCCCCGCTGGTAAGAAGCGCTTGAATCCTACCGAACCTCTGTTGAAAGGAGCCCGAGTTTTTGGTTCTGTGTCACGCTCGTTACACATAAATTCCGCAACTTCTTCGATGCTCCTGCAATTCCAGATACTGCGCAATTGGACACGTCGAAGTTTAGTCAAGCTAGCTTCGGGAACATAGTCTTCCATCACGAGGACCCCGTCATCTAAGTCCAGATCGTCGTTATCGAGGACTGCCTGCGATTTGACTGCTAGTACGGAGTGGTCAGTTAGGCGGAGCCAGCACTTATTTTCATAGCGGCTCGGGTGGTGTAGCCCCAAGATAGCCTCCTCCGTGAGCCAATACAGGGTTGCAAACTTCTTGACAGTGAGCAAGCTGTATTTGGGACTGTTGTCAGTCGTTGCCGGTTATAATTGATCAACAAATTTGAATGGGTTTGGGTATTTGCGGGAAGTAGAAGAGCTCTGGTTAGGCACCTCCTTCTCCCGAAGCAAATCTAAAAGGGAGTTTGATAGCTCTGGAATACTAACCTGAAGGGCTCGTCGCCACGACCGACATGGACATGCACCGAAGTCGACTGATTAAGGTGAATCCGAATAGTCTTGAGAACTTGGCACACATCTTCAATCTTGGTGGCGTAGTCGTGAGAATACATGACCGGGGATGTCAGCTCGCAGCTAGTCCAATCGTAGGGACCGTCTGCAACCGTAAATGAATGAGTACCATTTTTGCTGACCGAGCCGTCGCCGCCGAGGCGCCAGGAGTCATAAATCACCACATTATCGTGGGGAGGGTGATAGTCGTCGTCTTCCATAGTGCGGAAGGGAACACCATCGAGCTGCCGAAGAGTCTCCACTGCCAACATTCAGGGTCAGTAATCATCGCCCCCGATGTAATCCTGTGAGAGTTTCCGAGGTGGGCAATCTCCTAACATGTAATTTTAACTCGAACAGGAACCTCCTTAACCTTGAACCCTATTAAAGGGTGGGAGGGAACCCTGCAAGTTACTTACGTAGCTGCTCGTAGATTTCTGTATCGAGATTCCTTTTAGTGTCACTTCTCGACTTAAACAAATGCAGGTTTTTAATGTCTGGATCAGGATCTTCTCTCGTATAATGGATGGAAGGAAGAAGGAACTCGAGTTCAACTCCACATGTCAGAGTCCCAGTCGAATCATCTTGGGCCTCGATCATCTCATCGATCTTCGGTATGGACGTCATGGTAGACATATGGAGGCACAAAGGAAGGGGATTATGGATGATGCGCAGCTATAAAATGTATGGCCGACTTGAAGCCCGAGAAGATGCCGTTTCTTTTTAAGGAAGGAAATAAATATTAGTGCTATTCTACTAGACACTGTGATATTGTTGTCTGATGGATCATATGCTCTTGTCACTTAGACGAGACGTGTCAATGTAAACAAAAGGCGTCATTGCCTTCTGTTCAGGCACCTGCGCTGTCCAATGCGGTAGATTACAGCATTACCCAGATACACTTTCCTCACGATTCCTGATGTTTTCCTCTTTCCAAAAGAAACAAGCTAATGTCTGCATTATAGGGAGGGGACTCTAGCTCTCCTTATCATGTATGTTTCTCGAATGCACAAAGTAAAGATGCGGTTCAATGCACCCATTTGATCCAATTCTTGTTATAGACATTCAAAGTCTCAAGTGAAACCCTCTGGTGGTTAATTTAGCCACGGTATAGTATGGTATTGATAAGCTTCACTTTATTTTCTAGACATTATGAGTTCTACTTGGTAGTAGGCTAGTAGCTAATGCGGCTAGCTGTTGAACTTGCTAAGAGCCTTGAATCTTGATTACTAACTAAAGCAGGTGAGGAGAGGAGCGAATCTAGGCTCGTTTGAGAAGATCAACTTCCTAGTGTCAACTGTCGTCTTAGTCAAGGACTCAAGGTTAGTTGCTATTAAAGTGACCAATCAGCAGCCGCTTTTATTTCACGTCAGGCAATTCGAACTCTCTTACTTAATGAACTTGGGCGTCCCATCTCCGACAAAGTTATCATGAACTTATCCTACATCTTTAGGTTTATACCATTGTAGACATAGACATCCCATACGAGCCCGATATACAAAGATGGCCCGAGGCAATACGGTCGCTATCCCGCGCGACAAGACCAAGTCAGCGCATCCCAGTTCATCCTCGACAGACGAGACCAGGTGGCGGCTTATCCTCACGCATACCCCCACCTCGAGTTTTCTGTACGGTGTTCTGTCGACGGGAATTTTCTGCCGAACGAGCTGCCCTTCACGCCGGCCACGCCGCGCGAATGTGCGGTTCTTCGACTCTGCACCCAGCGCAGTGGCAGCCGGGTTCCGCGCGTGCCGGCGCTGCCGCCCGGAATCTACAGACGCTAGCCACGAGTCTCCGCGAGCCTCGGCGCAAAAACAGGTTGAGATCGCGTGCGAGTATTTGCGCCAGCACAAGGGAGAAGCCCAGCTATTGCAGGTCGCAGCCCATGTAGGCTTGTCGCCTCGCTATCTCCATGGCTTGTTTAAGCAAATCCTGGGAACGACGCCTGGTGCTTATGCGGCGACGATTAGACAGGAGAGCTCTGCCCCCATGACTCCTGTTACTTCAATTCAAGCTTCTACGCCTCCAGCCGTTGACTTTAGTACTATGACGGATCTCGCGCTTCTTGCTCCAATTGACGACGGTGCTTGTAAGATGTCTTTCGCGGATCCTTATCAAACCACATACGACTGGTTTCCTGAATCTTTGGAAGGTCCTGGCTACATAGACTTTGATCAAGGCCAATATCCGGAGTGGCTTGATCAGTGCGACTTAGACATAGCGAGATTCCTAGGGATGGACAACGAGGCTATTGTGCCACAAATGGATATCAATACATCAGACTACGTAGACCCTTCACTACTCAACTCATAGAGGACGCTATCAGCATATGGTTCTTACGTACTCATCACGATGATGTTCCAAATCTATCTAATTAGATGAGAAAATTAACCGCCGTTGAGTGCGACTTGATGTCAACTACATACCGAGAACGCTCCTCCCTACAGTTTGACAACCTCGACCATGAGATCCCCTCTCTAAGTACAACGCCAATTCAACTATCCACTTAGCTAGGCAATGATACCTTCTCAATCCGGACAGCAAAGCAACCTGGCGCAGCAAAGTGCACATGGCAATACTCGGCGGGGGTTCCATCGCCCAAAAGGCGCTCGCACGTCTCTGGCAGGCGGTCTCCGTCCACGACTTCCGCATCGCGGAGAACATGCTTCCCATCGTAAGCACGAACGGATAAGAGTCGTTTTTGCAGCTGCTCGGGGACCGGTCCGCCCGATGGCTGCACAGCCGCAAGCTCGCATGCCGGCTTGGAGTGAACGAAGATGGGCGATGCGCTTTGATAGGGGCTGCTGCCGAGGAAGGGGTCGTAGGATAGGAGCAGCATCTCATCGCCGACCTGGCTGTCTTGAAGACATCGTCGGCAGGGGGCTGATCCGTCTGTGGCTTTCAGGATGGCGAGGGGGGACGATTTGTCTTCTACGAGAGGCGCGGGCAAGGGACGCCAGCGTAAGGTCTCTGGGAGAAGTTTCTGCTGATGCGTTGGCTAACTATTAGTATAAGATTTACTCATGCCGGTAAAATCCATTGCTCGGCTACTTACACCTACATTGGCCTCGGAGCCATTCATCACAGTCGAAGTAGTTGCGGCAGCCATTTTGTTTAGGGATTGTTTCTTTAATAGTAGTTGAAGTTCGATCAGGAGGGGGATGGAATTAAGACGATTTGGAGAAGACATTAGGGATCTGAGTGCTCTTTTATGCTGCTTTCCATGACATTGGTGTCTCCTATCTGATATTAGTTGTTGTCAAAATGGCCAATTAGGGGACAACGTATCTAAAAAAAATATCCCAGACAGTGGGACTTGCTGAGGAAGTGGCCTATGATACAGAATGTTGTAATTACAGAATTACGATATCAATAATACGAGGTCTCTGTGTACCTCTAACTATACTTCACAGATTATGTCCTTTGCCTACGAGATTTCGAGGTACAGTGTATGTGAAATGCAACGCGAGCCTAGCAAAGGCACACTTCTCTTTTCTATCCTATTCTTCTCATATCTCGCTTCCCTTCACAATTCTTCTCCTACCTCACTGTCTTGACTATGAGCCGTACAGCCATTTCTAGTTGTTCCCGTTTTATCATTCATCCTGTAATCTACTATCTAAAGCATACAAGAAGACAGGATGGGATACCAGGCACGTGAATAGTTACGAACCAACTACAAACAATGTGATTATAGTTTCTCTAGAGATTTTGAACTTACGCAGTGAGTTTTATTATTTACTAACACACAATTGAGATTCATGAGATATTCGGCATTCGGAGTCGCTGTACTTTAGTCGGCGTTCAACATTTTAAGATGCCGTAGGTTGCTGCGTCTTACTCCGATTCTCAAGTCACGGTCTTTCTGCTACTAGTGCGGTGGCCTAGATAGTCGCTTACTGGTCGTCTTTATGACCCTGAAATCCGAAATCCTTTCGTGCAGGTTGCATCTTACACAAGTAGATTATATCATGTCACGAGTGACTATTAATGACGAAGGGGTACATTTTGCATAAACAGGTACATCATTGATACCCAAACAAGGAGCTAAACTCGTCGAAGTAAGAACGGCTGAATAATACTTTTCCCAGTCTGTACAGTGCAGGCATGGTCATTCAGAGTTTACCGTGGTTCGGACGGCATTTGACAAAAGAAAAAAATGGTGGCGCCTATATCACCAGCACACTCATTCCGCCTCTCTCCCCTGGAGGGGTTTATGCCACGTACTTACGTGCGCCAGATATTCTGCTTTCCGACGACGGATCCACAAGCGGTGAATACGCTGGTCCGCGGATTATCCGGGGTAGCCCGAGATGTGCCATACATTCTTTCCCGAGTTGTCAGCAACAAGTCAGGGGTCGTGGTATGCGTAAGCACGCCACTTCAGAACCCTGAAGATATCTTCTCGTGCCATAGTCTCTCGGATTCCATCGACTATGCCACTCTCAAAGCCGGGCACTTTGCACCAGGTGCCTTCCTCGCGCATGGTATTATCCCGCCGGAGACGGTGCCGCCGTACACGGCTTCGTCGCCCGTATTCGTCGCCCGCGCGTCGCTCATCAACGGCGGCTTGATTCTGTGCGTGGCGGTGCATCATGCCGTGACGGACATCACCGGGTACGACGCGCTGCTCAAGATCTGGGCAGCGCACTGCCGCGATGGGTCCTCGCGCACCGTCGAGTTTAACGCGAGCTGGATCGACCGGGGCCCTCTCTTCTCCGCACCAGAGAGGCCCCCTAGTGGCGCATCTATGCCTGACCTTCTGCATACCAGGACCCCTGAAGAACCAGTGCGGGGTGCTGGCCGATTGCACGCAGCAGGGCAAAAGAACTATCAGACGGGCATCTTCTACTTCCCGCAGCGGCATCTGCGAGTGCTAAAAGCCGCGGTGAACGAACACGTTACATCACGGGAGCCCGGGTCGTGGATCTCGACGAGTGATATCTTGTCATCTCTGCTATGGAACGCAATCATTGGAGCCCAGCAACACCCCCTGCCACTCGATACTGACCTGATGACTTCGCAAAAGAACGCACGAATCAGCACATTGTCATTCCCTGTCCAGTTCCGCTCTGCGCTCCGTCAGCCGCTTCCGCGGAACTTCCTCGGAGCCGCATTCCTGATGACGAGCGCTAGGGTGCCGCATAAGGACGTGTGTCTCATCTCCCCCTTTTTGAGCATCAACTCTACATCTACAGCCCAGGGCCAGGAGTCGAAGCACGAGCCACAGGTAGACGCAGAAGCAGAGGTGCTTATAAATTCCGTTGATATTTCGGCGCTCGCTCAGGTCGCGCTCGCGATTAGGCGGTCTATACAAAGGATCGATGATGCGGCTGTGCGTGGGGTGTTAGCGTACCTCGAGGCACATCCGGACACCGATCCAGAGGCGCCTCTTGTCTTGGGTCCGCCTAGGTGTGAGGCTGGGGGTAGCGGGACTTCGGTCGTGTCATGGGCAGACCAATGCGTCTATGAGCTTAACTGGGGCGATGCCATCGGTCGTTGTGATGCGGTGCGATTGCCGAAGATGGCGTACAAGAGAGATCCCATCGTGCTACCGCATATTCCTAGCCTTAATAGGGACGATGGTGGAGTAGAGGATTACGAGGTGGACGTTATGCAGAGATTAATAGAAAGTCTTGTAATGAGGCGATTTGCTGCATTGCGGTGCCTATCTTGATGCTCACCCGCTAACAAATTATAGAGACCTGCATCATTGCTTTTGTAAGTACGGTATTTACACTATGTATGTATACATGTTGCTAGCGATAGCCTCTTGTTTTACACTATGCTTCAAAAATACACTCAAGTATCGTATCTGCCTACTGTGTGATCACTCTCCTAACCACCTGTACAGAATCATGTCTAGCTCGACGTCGTCTCCGGCCGTATGAAGTGGTTTGGCCCATACCATGAACCTTTCAAAAAGGAGTTCCAGTAGACGAAGGGCTAAGAGTATGTTAGCTTGAAATGGCTATAAGGACATGCCGGACGGCTCTAGTCTAGCAATACTTACGAAGATGTGTTTCTTCAAGTAGTAGAACGCTGCATTAGGGGTTTCTTGGCCGCCCAAGATATTAGCAAACGTCTCTTTAGGCACGCCTCCATACTTGAACTCGCAGAGCATGAGCTCATTGTGCCCTGTTAGAAGCGGGCAGCTCGCATAGCCATCGTAGGCGGCCTTAGGTTCCTCGCCGGCTATGGTTGCCAAGAGGTTGTCAATCATGACAGGAACCTGCGCTGTTATCGCAGCCGCCGTCTTGCTGTTCGGCAAGCTCGATGCGTCTCCTATCGAGAAGATGTTCTTGTATTTGATGTGCTGAGTAGTGGATTTATTGACGTCGACCCAGCCAGCCGCATCAGCTGCGCGGAGAGTGAGCGTTAGCTCAAATCATTACAACATAGTATATAGCGGGATATGAATAAACCTACCAATCTTCGACTTAGCGACCCAATCCCACGGCTTCTGTGGAGGTACTACATGTAGGAAACCGAATTCTCTCTCTACAGTTCTGCCTTGAGCACCATCGGCGAGGTTCTTGAAAGTTGCTACTTTTTTCTTCGCGTCGATGGCGACAAGGTTATGTTGGAACAGGCCTTCAACATTGCGCTCTCTCCGTAGAGTATCTAATACCTGGGAGTATTTCGGCACCGCAAACATAGCTATGATTGATCCTGTCAACATATGTGACTAGCAGGGAAGAAGCGTTGATCGTCTTACCAGGGGCACCAGTTGCAAAGGTGATATCAATATCACCCCGTACGCCGTCCCGCTGCCACTGCGAGAGGGCCATCCACATAATCTTCTGAGGTGCACCAGCGCATTTTATAATGCCAGCAGGCTGGGTGAAGATGGCAGGCCCCTTCTTAAACGCCTGGATATTCCGCCAGACCTGTTCGACGGTCTTTTCGGAGTAAATGGACGACACCTGGCTGGCTGAGTCCTGTAGGGCTTCCTGGAGACCCGAGATACCACCAAAGTTGGTCTCGAGGCCAGGGGCAACAATAAGGTAGTCGTATGAGACATCCACCCCCTCGGAGGTCTTCACAGCATTTTGCTGGGGGTCAAATGTAGAAACCCGTAACGGGTAGTGCTTGACCCCTTCTGGTATTACATGAGAGAGAGGCCTCTGGTTGTCGTCCAGTGATTTGAGGCCTGAGCCCACAAGCGTCCACCCAGGCTGTGAGAGTATCAGAACCAGAACCAGCCTATTATGTTATAGGTGGAGGGTATTGTAGTCAGCTGCTCACCTGGTAATGATGTGTTTGAGCTGGGTCTAAAATAGCAATATCCTTCTTGTCAAGCCCGGGAGAACGCTGCAGCTGCGCCGCAGCAGTCACACCGGCTGTTCCGCCGCCGACAATAACGACGCGATGATGCACCTTTGCTGGGATGGATGTGGCATATTTTCTGGCCTGCACCCGAACAGGGGCTTGAGCCAAGAGTCGCATTGCAGGGGTCGCAGCCATTGAGTACTAGAAGAAGTTTACCAGCGTGTAATAAGAAAACACCATCCAATCAACCCAACCGCTCGAAGTCGCCCAGCTACAAGAAAGGAGAATACGATGTTTTCATGTACCCAAGAAAGATTTCGATATGCTCAGTCCAGATGGTTTGGTTGCGCGCGATTCACCTGACTTTGCTACACTTCAAGGCTGATCACGTGAAATCACGCAATAAATCACGCAACGAATCATACAACAAGGGATAAAAGAGTTGCCACAAAAACACCACTGAAATTAGCAAAAAGGTCACGACATATGATTTCGCCCGGACTTGAACCGGAGACCTTCAGTGTGTTAGACTGACGTGATAACCAACTACACCACGAAACCAGTACGGATCCGATGTTCTTTGATGCCGCGGATATTTCTATAATCAGAGGACTTGAAATTTGATGAAATAAAGCTGGGAGTTCAACTGAGTCTTCGAAACACACTCCGAGTAGCAGCGCACGCCATTTTGGTAATTGGGCTGCAAATATAAATGTCTTCTACTAGCAAGCTGTTCATTAAGTTATAAATCAATGATTCTGCCACTTTTAAACAATAATAATGACACTGTACTTATATAGTCTGTGGTGATACCTCTCGAACTAGACTATCTCTTGCGTCACCCTCGAATCATTAGCTTATGACTTCACATCATACCCGTAAACCTACTAAGCTACCTAGGTAGGTAAGTAGTCCAGTCTGGTTAGTGTTGGGGTTATACACACAACAGCCTATCCAAGCAAACTATCAGGTGAAACTCTATTCTCGACTACTTATTAATCAGACTAAGCATTGGGGGAAAGAGTATCGGCTACAGGGTTCAGAACATCTATGCCCGACATATCCTGACCATATACTCGAGATATTAGCCGCTTTAAGTAGCAGCCTCTCTGTTGCTGACTCATACATACTATACGCAATTCTAGATAATGAAGCGTTAGCAGAAATTCACTCCAAGTGCTTGTTGGGGGATCAAAGCCCGTGCTCTATTAGAGTGCCACAATCTTTGCGAGTACTAGCTTGACGTAACCATGACGATACCAGCACATAGTAGCTAATTATACGGAAGAGTCAGTCAGCAGGTATCAAAATTAAGGCTATTCTTGTAACTACGCAAGTAAAGTTATGAGGATTCTAGTGACGAGGATTACCACTCCCTCTCTCTCCTTAAGAGTTGCTTTGTAGTTTGACTCTTACTTAGCTATGATAGAACCTAACTACTTTCACAGTGTCAAAAACCGTCAATCATTGCACCTTTTTCGTTCCTGTTCCATCGTCTCCCTGGGGGTAAACCCACCCTCATTAAGACCGCCCCGATAAAATAGGACTTTGAAGAATATAATTTTACCGCCCTTCTTGAAGTGTAACGTCCTCAACCGGAATGAATATACACCGAGACCTAAACCGTGATATTATAGATCGACATCGGCGTCGGCATCGGAATCGGCATTGGTTCTGTGTGTTCCGCGCGAGATAATGCTACGTCCCGAATACAACGTACAATCACAAGACGAATCATATGCTTACGGCTACAAAGAATTTGGAAGATTTGCTATAATCATCAACATACACTATACCTCCAGTTGAATTCGAGTAGCTAATACCGTCAGTTTAAAGTCATGCTCTCTAACTCTCTTGACTATCAACAAACAAGAGCTCTGCCAAGGACCATATTGCCAGGGGCTAAATCTTATATCTTGCCGCCGAAATAGCTAACCAAAAGAAGACTTAATACGTATTGGGATGCCGTAATATACTAGGTATTCTTATTAACATTATGGTACCGTGTCTCAGTTTGATATGGTTCTGTATGATGACAACGAAACTTCTAGTTCGCCCTAATAATTACCCTCAACTTCGAATTTCCCGGTCTTGCATCTCCGTATACTAGACTTCCAACAAACCTGCCAAGACCAGAACCCCATCGATTCAAGAGTGCTCTCAAGATTAGGAAGCAGGGTTTCTCGCCTGTATGACCAAATTAGGATCGATACATGAATATGGGTTGGTGCCTAGTACATCTTACAGGGGTTACGTGATGAAGTCCAATGCAAGCTGATATACCCCGCGAATCCACCTATTCGGGCGTTCGCGTGTTCGCGATTAATTCAAGCTGCAGGCCGAGAAGGTATGGTAGACTGAAACTCTATGCTCGCTGACCGTATGAATGATAAATCCAAATGATATGCCATTTGCAGTAAACGTAGTGGCGTTCTCTACCGACTTGAGAGCACCATCCGACCCGCGATGTGTGACAACGTCCGACTCTCCGACCCTCCAGCCAATGCAGAATACGGTAAAATAATGCGGGGCAGACGAGGAAGGGGTGATAACCTGGTCCTGACCATGTGGAGGAGGGCACAGGTAGTAGTTCGCGTAGACATTCAGTTGGAGATGAACCGTTCTTGTAGATGATCAACAGCGATTTGAATTTGTTGCCTCTCAATAAGCCTGCTCTTGAGAAATATATATATAAAACCACTCTCCCTCACAGATGGGATACGGTTCCGTCCATATTGTATATCACGTCTACCCACAGCGAAATAGTTCTGCTAATATAGTTCTGCCAATATGAACGAGACATCCGTATTCACTTTTGACTTCCCCTCAATGGGGGGTCTGATGACTGTTCATTCACTCCCTTACTTGATTGGTATCGCCTTGGTGACGTTGACATCGTACGCCTGGACGACATTCAACTACAGCCTGAAGAAGCTTCCATATGTCAACCGGGCCAATTTCTTCTCGAATGCTCAAGCCAAGGCAAGTCTAGTGGTGAACGATCTAATACCAGCACGGCCTCTGATAAACATCTCGTAGTACGATTTTCGCCGCTCAGCAAATACTCTACTAGAAAACGCTCGAAAGCTTTATCCTAACCGGCCATACCGAATGACCACGGATTACGGAGAGGTCGTAATGCTACAGTCAGAAACGCTTGATGAGATTCGCAACGACCCACATCTCAGCTTCTTCGGGACATTCGCTCAGGTATATGTTTATCGATGGCATGAGTGTATTTATCTGGTGGCTAATCAAACATCACCTTCTATAGGAGCGTATTTGCGAAGTCCCAGGGTTTGAACCGCTCGCGGCACTTGGAGAGGACGGTGCACTTGTTCTAAGTATAGCAAGAAATCAGTTAACGAAGATGCTTAGTACGTCAAGCACACCTTTTGAACCCCACGTTGTTGCTGCTAAATCGTCATAGACCAAGTCACCGCACCATTATCCGAAGAGACTGCTCTGGCTGTGTCCCTTGCCCTGGGAGAATCCACTGGTTAGTGTCCCGTAGTCCTCGATTCTTCATCACGCGGAATTAATTCTTATAGAATGGCGCGAGATGGTGATCACTCCTGCTCTACGTGATATCACTGTGCGTATATCATCTCGGGTATTCCTAGGGACAGAGCTGTGTAGAAACGAAGATTGGCTATATATCATGAGTAACTACACAGTAGATGCGTTCAAGGCGATAACTATACTCACCAACTATACGACGAACATAAGGCCATATATCGGCTGGCTCTTCCCGGAATCTAGACGGGTCCGAACCTATTATAAGCGAGCAAAGGAGCTGATAGAGCCCGTTATGAAGAAAAGGGAGAATTTAAAACGAGCCGCTTTAGCAAATGGCGAACCAGAGCCAGTTTTCAATGACGCATTGGAATGGATCATCCAGGAATCAAAAGCGCTCAAAACCGGATATGATGTCGCAACCTTTCAACTAATCATATCTGTGGTGGCAACTAATACGACGACGGACCTACTTCAGCTCACTCTAACCGACCTTATCCAGCACCCGGAGACTTTGCAAGCTGTCCGCAATGAGATCGTTCAAGTGCTGAAGGCGGATGGCTGGAAGAAAACCTCACTGTACAATATGAAGTTGCTTGATAGTGTCATCAAGGAGAGCCAGCGGTAAGTAAGATCTCGGGTTACCTTTCTCTTGCTTTTACCCATTTTGGGTATATACAGCCTTTATTCCAGGCTGTAATAAGTCTCTCAAGCTTTCCAAGTACATGTTGAACTTAGAACCGGAATAACTAACTCCAGGTGTTGTAGTATCAACCCAGCTTTTTCAGGTAAGCAAATGAATTCCAGAGCCCGGCGTAACATCTACGAAATACTGACGAGGAGTGGGTTAATAGCTATGCGCCGTTCTGTGGACGCAGACACAACGTTGTCAGACGGCACTGTTCTCAAGAAAGGTAGTCGTGTGCACATTGACACACATCGAATGCTAGATCCGGAAGTTTACGAAAATCCGGGGGAGTGGAAGGGAAGTCGCTTTGCTGAACTGCGAACGCAGCCTGGAAAGGAACATTTGGCGCAATTAGTGGCCACCAGCGTCGATCATTTCGGATTTGGCCACGGCCGACACGCGTGCCCTGGACGCTTCTTTGCTGCTAATGAACTAAAGATCGCTCTCTGTCATCTGTTGATGAAGTACGACTGGGAGTTGGCACCGGGAACAATTCCTGATGTCACGCGCATTGGCTTCACCCAGAAACCGAGTACAGCCGTTAAGGTGCTATGTCGAAAGAGAGAAGTGGTGGAGTTTGACATCGACTCTATCTAGGACAGTAAGGTTATGGAATTGCAGCTTGGCGCGGAACTCAGAATGCTATCTCCTAGGGTTTTCTTTCTCCTCTCAATTATTAGGTTGTATCTCCGCAGTACTGTGTATACAAAGTCAGCTTCAACAGTTAATAAGTATATACAAGCCTTGTTTTGTTAAAAAGAAAATAACAATAACAATAAAAAACTGAAACAATGCAAAATAACAACAAGAGCGGCAGGGACCTACTGATAGTAACTCATTTACTATTCTAGATACTGACTAAATACCGTTTTTAGGCATATTCCAGTACATTAGGTAATAAGGACCAGAGGTTCTTTTTGAAGATAGGAGGAAGTAATCGCGTTAAGAAATTGCCATCACATTAGTACCTAGCTATCGGTGTTAGGTATACCCTCTATAGTTCTGTTATAGCATTATAGATTTAGTGACTTTGCCTTTGTGTTTTAGGATAAGGCAGTTTGCAGCTAAAATATTACTGAATATTACGAAAATATTCGAATAGGCATGCATTCAAAGGACATTGTGGACAGATGAGCTCTTATCCAGCATGCCCGGTCAGATCGGTTGTCATTAATATTATGTCAGAAATATTCAATACGAGACCTCGTTTCATATATCTCTGCTGCAAAATTTATCCTGTAGTTTTTATTTTCTCTGGCCCAAGTCGTGCTTACTCCTACTAATCTCACTTAAGAAACCACCGAGGTTCACTATATATATTACATTTCTAATGTATTTATTCTGGTCTAGATCTCCTCATTGTTACCTCGAGGTAAGGTACACTTTAGTTCCTAGTCATTAAATAGAACCCTCATACTATACAGTCGCGCTGCCATTGCGTGTAAAAGTAGAGTGTCGCTGGCGTAAGGATTTGACTATTTATAGTCACACAGATGCGCTTACATGGATTCATCACAGCCATCGACAAGGTCAAACAGAGCACTGATACTCCTAAGGATTGCTACGTCGAAGCCATACCACCGGATGATATAGTCCCGAATTTCTCCGCATGTGAAAGCTATTGTGCTTGTCAGTACCGTTCCTAAGAAATCGTTCAAGATCTGACAAACGCTATACCTTCAGCCAGTTGTGTCGCAAATTCTGTGATTTTCGCAGCCGTCTCGCGACCGAACAGATCAATAAATGCTACTTCGGATGGCAAAGGACTCCTGTTTTCATACGCCCATGTACACCAAATCTCTGCACATAGAACAGCCTTAACCTCCAAAACTGAGAGTGTAGGCGCGCAAGAAAGGTCCTGCGGATGGGTTCTGACACGATCAAGCCGTTTCAGGAAGCCTTGCACCTCGATGGGCTTATCGACATGATTGACAAAATCCTGGAATCCGGATTGACTGAGATCTTCTGCGAAATTGCAAGATAGGGACATTATATCTCGGACACGATCAACTAAGTCAAGATCTCCTGTTGGCATGACCCAATTGCCGGGGACAACACGGGCAAGATCGTCAAGGGTATATGTTGTGCGTTCTTGGACAACTGAGAGCATGTAGCCGATCTTGAATAACTCTTCGGATGGGTGACCGGTGGCATGTTTCATGGCTTGAGTTATCTTATTACGCAGCCTAGCATAGTCGGCAGCGAGTCGCTTAACACCATAGTCCTCGAAATTCGGGTCAGCGGCTTTAGCTGCAGCCAGGAACGTAGGCCACCCGCTATCAAGACCCTCCTCTTCGCCGGTTGGCTTAGTCTCGAGGTTAGCATATTATAGTGCTGGGTGATTTATACGTGAAGCTGGCGATACTTACAGTTTCTTTGATAGCAGGATGCATTGTTTTCTCAAGGCATAGGTACTATCTTTCAACCGTTTCGGACTAGCGTTTGGTTATGTCGTGAGAAGCATAAATGTAGCTGCTCATTAGACGAGGTGTTGATACTAGAGTATATACTCAACATAGAAAAGATGAAGAGACAATTCCCAAGAAATAAGCGCTGAAAATAGCGCGCAAAGGGACCGAGACATAGGGCTGAGGACTGAAACAGAACGTGTCGGCAATCCTCGCATTTTAGATATATCATCACGGTGAATTAGTCGGCGTAACCAAGTGTTTTCCTTTTCGGGCGATCCGACAAAGTAGTAGCAAACACCCAATATAGCAGCGGCAAATCAGATCATAGACTCAACTTACATTTTGTCCCACGTAACACAAGACATGCCCCTGAGATCGGATATGCACAGCAATCATATCACCATCCACCAATCTATGTTCACAATCAATCCTTACATAAGAGAGACACGAGAAAAGAAAAGGTTGAAAGGGAAGAGAGACAAAGCCGCTACCCTGTCCCCACAGTATGTGGCTTTGCTTAGTTGGCCCCTGTGAAGGATTATAATAGGTACCACTACACTTAGGATATAGGGAAGGATTCAATACCACTAGATTTAGGATCTCGGGAACGAAAAGCTCCTTGTTGCGTATGCTACGCATGCTTAACTTATTATTATTAGGATTTCGTTTACGTTTTGAAGCATTGGCTGCAAAACGACCCTAATGATATTAATAACCGATGAGTCCGATCTTACATCACTATATGTACGATGATCCGTTTTCTCTCTTGTCTTTTTCTTTTTCTTCCCTAAAAATACATTGCTGAAGGACAATGCATATCATTCAGGAAGTTGGATTTGAAAATGCCCTTCCTGCAGCAGTCCTACCAGTGACACTCTCCGAAGTGGAAGACTTCTAGCTATTACTAATTTCCCAGAGTTTGACTCAGCATCGTCATCTTTGTATACAAGACACGACTAGTGTTGCGATTTTTTTGGGGTTCGTCAAATATTAAAGAACAGCTATTGCTCCACTTGATCAACGGGTTTTACCATCTTGAATAGTAGTAGGAATCCTATATACAGTACGCTATGCCGTTTGTAGCTTGAACTTAGACCAGACAAATCCGGTGCACCATCAGCCAAGAACAAACATGCCTGCATAAATATTCGGTATCGAACGGAAAGCCACAGTATTATATCATCTGTTATGCGACAGGGAATTCCCGGACTTGCAATGTTTATACGGAATAATCTCGGGCCTATCTGTTCAGCCCTCGCTTAGAATACGACGTAAGATGGGAGAAGGAGTAGTCGGCTTCAGCTTAAGCTGGGTTAGGTGACTTGGTGTATATATAGCTTTAGGCAGTAGTGTATTGAGTGTAAGGCCGGTTTTCGCACTTTAAAATGTTATCGCTAAATCCAGCATATTACGCAAGCCTTTAGTCAAGCCCTTGTTGTAATTATCAATTACACAGCAACCCATCGGGATGATCCGGCAATGCCGGTGAAATGAGAATGGTTTATAGCCTACTTGTAACTGGGCGGCGAAATAATGTAATTAGTGTGGTTGGTGTAGAAGTATCTGGGCATACGCCTCAAGCCTAGTACCCCTTGCCTACTACGCAGTAAATCATTGGAACTAAGACAGTAAGGTGTCACTTTGGTTTTCTCACAATGATATGTGTATATATACAGCTTCATCTTCTATGATCACTCACTCAAGTGACATTAAAAGGACAAGTTCATGTCTCCTAGTATACTGGGCGAGAATTCTTTGACGTCTGATCGGACTTGATACTAATTACTCAAAAGGCTCTGTGGTCGGCTGTCGACTCACTCGTCATCGCCTATCCCGTCACTCGGGATTCACTATCGCCAAACTCTCTAACATCTACACTGCTACCGATGCAATCAAACATTCTACCAACTAACCGCTTTTAAATGCGATTCGAAATATAGTAAAGTGCAGCAATGTGTCACGACGGTTGCCGCCTCATAGATCTAAATTAGTGACAGGACTGGTGATGGGAACTGGGGGAAATATACTGTTGGAGTCGACAATGAACTAACGATGACTACGACAGTAGGGACTCAACCAACTCAGCTGGGCCGCGTGGCCATAGTTTTCCCTTGTTCGAGCTTCGTCACCCACCTTTTCACTTGATCTAGGTAGTAGTCGTTCTATTATGCGATGAGAATAACTATTCCGTCTCACAGATAGCAATACGACTAGTAACACTATTAGCGCTACACTCTCTAGCTCTTTCGGTGCTTTCGCTTTTGCGGGCTAACAAAAGCAGTTCGGTCGTCTTTTCAACTTGGTGAGAAAATCAAAAGCTCAACGTTCGCCAACTATTCGTATCTATGAGCTTGTATCGATGAGATCTCGAGATTGTTGCCTTGATCCCAGTTTCTGCTTAAGTTGCGTACGTGGTGCGTGCAGGCGGAAGATATATGGCTAAGGTCAATACATCTAATACCCTGAAGTCTTTATGTATAATTGCTTGCTACTTACGTCGACTTCTTATATACGTCTATATTTAGGAGTTGCTAATCGTTGTAAAGAAATCATTACGATTCGTGTGATTTGGGGGCTTCTTAGTCAGTTTTCAACTAAGCAGCTCCAAACGGAACAAAGTTAAAGCCATCTCGATGTGCTCAAGCTCGCGACCTCGACGGCCACGTGCCATTGGCCACCGGATTGAGACGGTTGGGAGCGCAAGTCAGCGGCGGCCATCTCTGCATCTCTGGCATGTGAAGAGCCCCATCCGAATACCGATGCTACTGTAGGCTATTGACTTTGACCAATGATATGCCGTGTTTCTCATACCTCGGCGGATAGTGGAGGCACTCCTGACATCAGCGTTACCGCACCTCCGCAATGCACTGTCGTTAGCGCATTGCAATGATGCACTAACCAAGCTGGGCATGTCCCGAGGTTCAGGAAACCGATGACCTTCGTAGCTTTGTTAGTACTCATTCCTCTTGAATACCATAATTCCATACAACTGACCGCCTACACCTACACCTACACATCAACGCAGCAAGCCTACACTTTTAACGAGAAAGAGAAATTGTTTGTTGGAATACCCGCGGATATAAACCTACCCCGTTGTATTTGTGGACCACCTGGACGCTATAAACAGGAAGATGAGTGGTAAGTCTTTATTTCCTCATTGCTACACTTCCATATACACTTCCTGCTCTCCGCGCTCTACGCTCTCTCATTGGAAACAAGGCAACAAAACTTTTGAGGACGGAACTTATAACTGACAATAATTCATAATGGCAGCCATCGATAGATTATCGCAGCTCTCCAGCCATCTCTCTGGATCCAAGTCCGCGCGCGACAAGATCCTCCAGAAGAATGCTGATGATGTATGTGATCACTCGACAACCTATCCTACCACGCCCTCCCCGAAAAAAAAATCACTCGTCGTAAACCCGAAACCACAGGAGTAGTGAAGCTAATCAAAGTATTACGTCTTTAGATCGTCGTAACAGCATGTCTGCGCACAGCCTTCACCAAAGGCGGCAAGGGTGCATTCAAGGACACGGCGGCAGCGGATTTGATGGCTGGTGCTCTGAAGGGTATACTCACACGCTCTAATATCGACCCGGCGCTAGTAGAAGATGTGTGCGTGGGCGAAGTGCTGGCACCGGGCGGCGGTGCTACTGAGATGCGTGCTGCTGCTCTTGTTGCCGGGCTTCCCGAGACCACGGCTGTGCGGACCCTCAACCGTCAATGCTCGTCTGGTCTTCAGGCCTGTGTCGACGTCGCTAACCAGATCCGCACTGGCATGATTGAGATTGGTATCGGCGCCGGTGTCGAGAGTATGAGTACGCAATATGGGTATGTTATGTTTCCCTGTCTCCATATTCCCCACGGCACCTTGCTACATGCTTATCTTGCTGCACTCTGCACCTCAAACTATGCCTATCGCCATGAACTGTAGTGGCTAACAATATTCACCCCAGCCCTGCGGCTGTAACAGAGTTCTCCGAACTCCTCGAATCGCACCCCGAGTCCGCGAACTGCAAAGTACCAATGGGTGTCCTGTCAGAAGACATGGCCAAGGACCGCAAGATTAGCCGTGCCGACCAAGACGCCTTCGCGGCATCCTCGTATCAAAAGGCGCTCAAGGCGCAAGAAGCCGGCCTCTTCAACGAGGAGATCCACCCTCTAACCGTCAAGTTCGAGGACCCGAAGTCGGGCGAAACCCGCGAGGTGACCGTGACGAAGGACGACGGCGTGCGCCCCGGCATCACAGCCGAGTCCCTGGGCAAGATACGGCCGGCCTTCGCCAAGGACGGCAGCATCCACGCGGGCAACGCCTCGCAGATCAGCGACGGCGCCGCCGCCGTGCTGCTGATGAAGCGCAGCACGGCCGAGCGCCTCGGGCAGACGATCCTGGGCAAGTTCGTCGCGGCCTCCGTGGTCGGCGTCAAGCCGCTGCTCATGGGCATCGGGCCCTGGAAGGCCATCCCCAAGGTCTTCGAGCGCACGAGCCTGACGAAGGACGACGTCGACATCTTCGAGATCAACGAGGCCTTCGCCTCGCAGTGCCTGTGGTGCGCCAACGAGCTCGGCCTCCCCATGGAGAAGATCAACCCCAAGGGCGGCGCCATCGCCTTCGGCCATCCCCTGGGCTGCACGGGCGCCCGGCAGGTGAGCACGCTGCTCTACGAGCTGAAGAGGCGCGGCGAGAAGGTCGGTGTTACGAGCATGTGCATTGGTACTGGCATGGGCATGGCGGCTGTGTGGGTTGCTGAATAAACGGGGGAACATGTACCAAAAAAAATTTACAGCCGAGGAAACCGTGTAGGACTAGTAGATAGAAATGAGACTACGACCCATTGAGTCAAATCTGATTTGAACCTGTATCTTATCTGTTCATATAGGGATCAAAGTAAATATCAATGATAGTCGATACCTCTTACTGGACTTGTGCGCGCAAGTTATCAAGCTCAAAAACTCTAACGCAGGTGTGAATAATTGGCTTCTTTCTTGAGAAGCTAGTCATTTCGGGATATATATAATATCTCCGCAGGTATTGTACATTATTCTTTCTCGCATGGCCTTTAAAAAATCGTATGATAAATACACTACATAGCCGTTCATCAGTCACCGGCCGCATGTAGTGAAGGCAGTGTGGACTTAAGCACTTGAGCTACTTGATAAAAAGGGGCGTTAAAACGCAGCTTGTCCAATATTCGAACAGTCAACCTCAAAATTGTGAAAAAAAGAATCGCAGGGCTTAAGGCGTACTCAATATCCCTGGACCGGAAAGCCCTTGAATGCCTATGGCCCTGCCTCTGACACAAGGGTTTGTCCTGCCGACTACTTTACCACTGCACCACCGAGGGAGTTTGCGGGAACGTCTGTTAATGGAAGGCGCACATATCGAGGCCTATATGGTCTGTAATGGAGGGGGGAAGCTAGCAAACATTTTGGTGGTATGCTGGGCACCCACATTCACTACCAACTAACGAGCAGTATGGTGTTACCACGTCTTAATGTATGCTTAATTGTCCGAGGCAACCGGGTTCTTCAACCTCGTTTCTAATCCCTTAGACTATTGCCTTGCACTATATTTTACGCCGTTGCCATACTCTCTCTCGAGTGACGGAAAGATCGTCTTCAGCTCTCGAAGTCGAATCCTGCGTTGGACGTAAACGAATAGTCTCCTTTCCACAGGCGCCGAACATGTCGAATACCCCTGCTACAGCTCTACAGTAATCGACAGCCTACTGTCACCTACGGCAAGACCATAGCCGCATTCGAGGGATATGAGGAGCGGGTCGGGCAGGCAGGTAGGCTGTATGAGGCATACCTTGCCGTGAACCGTAGACCAAGACGTCATAGACAATCGCCAGCATCCTCGTCCTCATCCTCATCATCGTCTGTCCAAACTGGCGTCAGCACCATCAGGCCGGGGAGAAATTCTCCACGCGCGCCCCGACGTCCTTCGCGTTGGCCAGCGCGACGACTTCGTGCCCAACGACGAGATCCATGAGGCCGAGGCCAACGCTCTTATAGATGACGTTGCCGGAGGCGAGCCAGCGCGCGAGATGGTCATCGCGCTTCCGCTGGCGTTCCTTGTCCTCGGCCGCGGACCGGTGGCTTCCCGTGCGCTTGTGGTGCCGGAGCGACGGCAGGTGGAAGCCACTGGGGCTCGAAGCCCGGAGGGAGCTGCCGCGCGACGGGCTGTGCGACGACGACCGCTTGATGCTGCTGCTCGCCGAGTTGTCGCCGTAGACGGAGGACATGGCGGAGCTCTGTGACGACAAGAAGTCCATGGACTCCGAGAGCGAGTCTGTCTCTACTGACAACCGCGAGGACGAGTCCTCTTCTTCTCGCGCCAGACGCTTGATCATTATGAGCTCTCCTAGTCTTGATTTACTTGTTAGTATAAAAAATTCGGACGGGTGTGGTGCGGTATTTCAACATAATAGGGGTAACTTTTAAGGAAAGAGGGTGTGGTAAGGGAATCGTGCACGAGAACAATAAAATGGCGAAAGAAAGGAGACAGTGACTCACTCGACAAGCTGCTTAGGCCCCAAACCAGCATCAATGATCTCGCCAGCCTCCTTCAGCGCACCATCGAGCGAGTCGACCACAACCACTCCTCCCTCAGTAGCGTGCTTATGATAGTGGAGGTGACCATGCTGATGGGGTCGCGTAGCTTGCTCGAGCAACTCGCGCGGCAGCTCACGCATATCTTTGGTATAGCTGCCAACAGCAACGATCAGCCTGCCCTTCTTCCTGCCCTCATGGCTCGTGAGGATGGCGGCGTCGAAGAGCTCCTCGGTGCTCGGCGTGCAGCAATAGATGACATCGGCGTCGCGGATGTGTTCCTTCTGCAGACGGCCGTACTCGCCATAGCCGGGCGTGAGGACGCTGAACTGCGCCTGAGGCCAGCCCTCGCGCTCTTTCACCTCCAGCGGCACGGCGTAGAACCGCTTGAGGATCGTCCGCGCGTTCTCGCTGAAGGACCGGTTGATGATGTTCACCGTCCGGATCGTCGCCCCGCGCTGCGCCAGCGCTACCCGGATGTGCCAGTATGCCTGCAGCCCCGCGCCGAACACCGTCAGGGTCCGTACTGTTGTGCGCTTCGTTAGGAGTGTCGCCGATGCTAGCGCCGTGCGGAACGCTGTCAGGGTCTGTGCGTGTAGGAATCCGACTGGGTTGCCTTCGGGCGAGTATAGCGTTAACGAGCCCGTGGGACGGATCGTAGGGAGCGAGGGGTCTGCGTGCGGCGAGGAGACGGTTACGACTGTATCAGACGATTGCTGTTAGCTATGAATATATATACATCCTGGGGTGTTTTTGTTTGTTGTTCGTTTTGCCCGACTGTTCTGATTAAATGACGGACCTTTGATGCCAGTCCCGACCGGACTACTCGAAGGCATGAACAATGTCGTCGCTCCGGTACGCTCCGAATAAGTGGAGGTCCGCGCCGGCTGGTTATATAAGCTCTCGCTGATCGCTTGCGTCCCCGTCGAATACTCGTGGAGGGCACTCTTCAGCGCATCCTGAAAGCTCTCGGCCTCTTCACGGCTGAGGTTCTCGAGTAAGGCGCAGATGACCTCATCGGACAATATGGTGAGGGACATTGATGTCTATTTTAGCTCTCCGCTGTTTCGATTGTCTTGGTTATGGACGGTCAATCGAGCCAGAAATACGAGAGGGGAAACGAGTCCGTCCTGTGTCGTGTGCGGATCGTGGGATCATGGGAGGTATTGGTCTTTGATCACAACCTTTGTATAAATATAGAAAAAGAGATAGAGCAGTGTCTCTCGGATGAAGATAATTGTATATACTAGGTAAATGATGCTTAAGTGAATCAAAGTCCGACATTGTAGAAGAAGGAAAGTTCAGGGAGCTTCTGTCCCCATATTTAGTCTGTCGAGCTAGGTAGTTTATCTAGGCAGAGCCCCACGAGTTTTGACTGCTATTAGGCACTATAATTTTTGAAGCTACCCCGCGGTCCCCTACTGCAGAATTTGAAACTGACCAGTGAGTATTAAGCGTCACGAATGAGAGCTGCTGTAGATAGACGAAGCATGACGTGAGATGGCGGGGTTTTATAGGTACTGCGCTGCGTAAATTTGATCTGTTGCACGTATAGCATCATTAATACTTATCAGATCAACGATGATGGAGCCCACGAGCTACTTTTGACATCACTCCAAAAAAGCCCCCATTTTTTCTGAATGTCGGAATAAATACCGTTGTCGGTCTTCAAAGGCGGCACACGATCACACCCGATCATACCCGATGGATAGTGGAAATATGAACATCTCTTTTTCGCGCCCTAGTATTCGGATGACTAGGGATCCTAGCATAGACAAGAAATTTGCGCCTTGAGGTGGCGTTGAACATCAAAAATGGCCTACCCAGTCAGGCTGTATATGTATATAAATGACACGATCTCTCCCGACCGTGTTATCCGATCGCTCCAAGCTCCAATGCTCTAACGTGCTCGACAGCAGACCCGCCAAGTCAAGTGACTCGGGTCAAATGTGGTCTGCAATGTGTTGAAATCGCCACAAAATTCCGCCATGATCCAAAATGAAAACGAAAAAAAAAAAACCTCCCATATCGTCCTTTACTGGACGTGCATGCTGGCGCCATCGCTCCTAAACACAATCATACCGTGATTGCCTCGCACAATCTCGGCTTCGTGGGCGGGGGCGCACTTGGCCGTACCGAATCCCAGGTCGCGGATCCGTCCCGAGGCGATGTCGAACAGTGTGCTGTGGACCTGCAGTCCTCTGTCCCGGATGGCTTCCTGGATCGTCATGTTGGCCATGAGCACCTTGATGCCCGCCTCGACGTTCATCTCGGCGATGCGGAGAACCCGGGCCTTCTCGTCCGCGATCGCCATCAGCTCCTCCTGGTTTGCGTTTCGGATGGCCTTGAGCGGAGTCAGCCAGGTGTCCAGGACGCCCCCCACGCGCTGGTCGCTGAGCGCTGCTGCCGCGCCGCCGCATGCCGAGTGCCCGCACAGCATCACATGCTTCACCTTGAGCTGGTCGACTGCGTATTCGATGACGGCCGAGGTGTTGATGTCGGTGGGTGAGATGATGTTAGCGATGTTGCGGTGAACGAAGACGTCGCCAGGCTGCAGGCCGAGGATCGTCGTTTCAGGGCAGCGAGAGTCGGAACAGCCAAGCCATACTGTAGGTGAGGGTCCCAATTGTCAGTCAGTACACCGCCAAACCCCGTCACTCTAGCAAGTGATAGCGGATGACAAATTTAAAACTGTGCCTCGCAGACGAGGTCTCCAAGATACGTTATCGGACGGACAGGAGGCATCGGCAATCCAAACTTAAATCCTCGTGGGGGCTCGGATGAGAGCTGTACTCACGAATCTCGGGCGACTGTCCCATCGCTAGTCTCGGGAAGAAATCGGGGTTCTGGTGGGCTTTATATCCAGCCCAAGCCCGATTGGAGCTGAGAGCAAAGACGAACGAGTCCTCTGAAATACCCATGGTAAGCGATGCAACCTGTGACTTTCGACGCGACTTCAGGATCTCTCGACGGTGTTTATGTGGGCATAGAGCTGGCTGACCCTCGTTTGGCTGGGGCTATCTTTATCTCTTATGCTTGGCGTCCTATGGCGCGGGACACCAAGCGTTGCCGGGGGGTGGTGAAGAGAGCTTGCTCATTAACTCACGATGGTGGGGCATGCTTGAATGAATGTAGCGTGGGTTTAGAGAAGTATAATATTTATTGGTCTCTGCCACAACTGAACAGATAGGCCGAAGGTGTAGTGCCACAAACAGCCAACAGTGAGCGATTAAACTCAGGTAGTCGGCAGGCTCCTGAGAGCTGATGTCCGGGGAATACCGAGATCCAATTGCTGGTAGGGTGTCCGACTCGTACGTTCCGTCTGGGGATAAGATCACCTTCCGCCGGGTCAATCTATCGAGCAAATGCCTCAACTCCAAAATGCAGCTAGTGCTGGTAGAGCTGAGTTCTGGACACCTATCTCGGACTTGGGAGGAGGGGGCGGCATAAGAGGGTGGCGCTAGATCAAAGTGAAGCTTATTAAGAGCGGTAAGTAGGTTTACGTATCTCGACGGCGAAGAATGTTCCCACACGTGTTGCTGATGAAAGATTGCTGATCAATATGGCATTTCTTTAATACGATGCAAAGAGAGTACATGAACAAACTCTATGTAACTGGACATCTCTCAAGGGGGGGATATCAGGACCATTCTCCCCGCGCCACCACTCCGACGCCGTATCTATGAATGGCAAGTAGTAATGTCCGGCAGGCCGGGTTTATGTGTTCAAGGTAACACATACTTACTGACATCCATGAGTAACAAGGCCTATCTAGCCAGGATGAAACATGTTAGAAGTCCTCCATGCGGGAAAGATGGCAGGGAAAAGGCGGTAGACACATGTATACTTCGTATCAATCGGGAAGACCTGCCCAATGCAGAAACAGGATCAGATACGCCCCAGCATGTTCAATATTACACATGCACATATCAACGAGTAAGCGAGCTGCGCGCTTATTTATCGTCAAAAGCTTCTATTTTGGCCTACACGATTAGATTGGGCTATTCCCAATCAACGTTTTTAAAGATTGAGAGACCGTGCAGTGCATGTTGGCTGCACGCATTGAGACTCAATCACACATGGCCAAGACATCTACCAACCAAGGCAGCTGGAAGATCACGGCGGCAGATCTAATGCGGATATCTGGGGAAATTCGGGGCCCCCAAGCTGTCTTTCTCAGCTTTAATGATTGACAGCGATATCGAAACGACGCCAGGTGTTTAAGTGTTTTGGACTGCATTAGGGCCAAACTCCCTCAGGCCCGTCCCTTCCAATCTAATACGGGTTGGTTGGCCTGCTCGATTCATCGCCGCAATCCCAATCCAGTCAAGTAGTAAAATTAAATAAAAACAAAAATATGTACTACGAGTTGAATGCATAGATGGGAGTAGACTCCTGCCAGCTCTCACGGGACATGGGGCAGAACTACACGTTAGAGAGCAGCGGCTGAATGCCCATTAACAGGTTTCGGTCATTCAGTGTAAACTTCACTTTGACTGTCATTCATAGGCTCCAGAGGATGGAATGGTAAATGTGCAAATCCACAGGTTGGTATTCCATTTTCCCTCCAACGCCAAAACCGTGCAAAGCTAAGAACTCCTAACCGTTTCATGACTCATCGCACAGGTTTAGATCTTGATGGCCGATTCAAGGGCCTTCTTCTTCTTCTCAATACGCTTGTTGGCCTTCTCACCCATGATACCGCCACCCCACTGCTTTCGGCTAGCCTCAGTGTTGGCTAGGTAGCCCTCCTTGATGGCGCTGATGACCTTGGAGAGCTCGGTCTTGTCTTCGGAGCGGACCTCGGTGAGAGCAAGGACGGCAGCGGTCTATCAATTTGTTAGTTAAAGATTTCATGCAAAATGAGGTCCATAATAACAAACCTTCTTGTGGACGACAGTGCCAAGTCTTGCCTTGCCCTTGACGATAGCATAAGGCACGCCAAACTTGCGGCAGAGGGCGGGCAAGAAAATGACCAACTCAATAGGGTCAACATCATTGGGAATCAAGACCAGGGAGGTCTTCTTGTTCTCAATCAGGCCGACAACGTGGTTGAGACCATACTTGACGGTGTAGGGCTTCTTGCTGACATCTTCCTTCTTGCCACCATCCTTGACGGCGGTGGCCTCCTTGACTAATCGCTCCTTCTTCTCTGTAAAGCCGAGTTAGTACATGCTTTAATGCCAAAGGCCTTGTGAAGTGCTAGAGTGTACTGAAACAAGCATGGGTAGAAATATTCTAATGATCATGTTTACGAGTCCAAGGGAATACTCTGAAGTCATAGATTCACTTACCAGCCTTAGTCTCCGGCCTGTACTTGTTGAGGAGCTTGAAAAGCTGTAATATCCTATGTCAGTAAACCTTTTGCCAAGTCGAACAGAGTTATTTCGAGGAAATAGAACCCCAAGCTCGAGACAAACACAAGCGGACAGCATGCGCATCGAGACTAACGTACCTGGGCAGCGGTGTTGCGATCGAGAGTCGACTGGAACTGGGCGATCGCAGGGGGCACCTTCAGGCGCTGGGTAAGGACCTTGCGCTGGCGTTGAAGGCGGACGTACTCAGGCCACTTCACCATGCGCGAGAGGTTGCGCTTGGGCTGGATGTCCTGGCCGATACCGAAGTTGCGGGGGCGCTTCTCGATAAGGGGGTTCTGGCAACAAACCGTCAGCCGACGACGGGAAGCGGGCGATGGGGAGAGTCACTTACCTTGGGAGCCTTCTTGGTGGTCTTGCTCGCGCCGAATGGGGCCGGCGCGGCCTTCTTTCCGCTGGGTTTGGGGGCCTGGTCATGGAGAAAGAAGAGATCAGTGAATGTGTTCTATTGACTGAAATCTTGCTTGAACTCTAAAGAGACAGGCCCCGCGTGGCATTTCCAGCACACGACGAGGCCTGCTCAAGCCATTTCTTCACCTGCGTCCGAAGACGAACAGGCGGAAGTCGTATTCGCGAAGTGGGAATTCTTCGAGGCTCGGTCAAGTGCCGATGCACATCGAAATGGACGTTCTGGAGCTTACCATGGTGAATGAATTAGTCGTGAGGTCGTGAGGTCGTGGGAAATGGGGAAGTCGACCGCGTTGAAAGGTATAGGGAAGAAGAAAGAATTCCAGAAAAGTCACAGACTGGAGAAATCTACTATCGTAATTTTGTGTGGGCTGGTAAATTGTCGGCAAACCTAAGAAACCCCGCCTAGAAATGGACTAGACCTAGAATGGCCTAGCGTCAATTACCCCTTGTACATACCAAGGTGGGTACTTAGGTATTCTTCAGTCTTGGGCTACTCAAGAATCGTCTATTCAAGCAAGTTTATGAAATATCAACCACTATTATATTACTTAACAGAATCGCTATCGCAACTCCTTTTGACATAAACATCATATACCAGCAGGTTCACGGGTGCTTCGCCTCAAGCTTCAATTTTCGACGCTAATTTGTATCTGAAAATGCCACCCGCGCTCTGCGGAATCTGTAAGACTCAGCGAGCTCTGATAAAGCGACCCAAAAACCACCTGAAACTTTGCAAAGGATGCTTTATTCAGGTATTCGAAGACGAAGTTCACCATACAATAACTTCGTCTCAGCTATTCTTCCGTGGTGAAAAAGTAGCCATCGGTGCATCAGGCGGCAAAGATTCCACTGTCTTAGCTTCAGTGCTGAAGACTTTAAATGAGAGACATGATTATGGAGTTGATCTGGTGCTCCTGAGTATCGATGAGGGCATTAAAGGCTACCGTGACGACTCCCTCGAAACCGTCAAGAGAAATGCGGTACAATATGATATGCCCTTGAAGATCGTCGGTTACGATGAACTTTACGGCTGGACTATGGACCAAGTTGTTGAGACTATCGGGAAGAAGGGTAATTGCACATATTGTGGCGTATTCCGGCGGCAGGCGTTGGATCGAGGAGCTAAAATGCTGGGTATCAAACACGTCGTAACGGGGCACAATGCGGACGACGTAGCCGAGACTATTTTGATGAACCTGTTACGTGGGGATTTGCCACGCCTATCACGAAGCACAAGCATTGTTACAGGTAGCAATACGAGCGAAGTCAAACGAAGCAAACCTCTCAAATACGCGTACGAGAAGGAGATTGTGTTATACGCACATCACAAGAAGCTGGATTACTTCAGTACAGAATGCATATACAGCCCGGAAGCTTTCCGTGGGAGTGCAAGAAGTCTTATCAAGAATCTAGAAAGGGTGCGGCCTAGCGCCATCCTAGATGTCGTTCGGAGTGGTGAGGATATGGCTAGGTTGGTGCCAGGTGCTATGCCAGATACCTGCATTTGCAAAGGGAAGGTATCTTCATCCCAACCGACCGATGAAGACAATGATATCGGAGGATGTGGCTCAACAAGTGGCAGAGCTGGGGGTGGAGAAATGGCGGCCATGGAGAAGCAGCTCAAAGCAAACGATGCTGCTGAAGAGGCTGGACTAGAAACAGAGGTCACCATCATGGGAGCTGAGAATCCCCGCTCTAACGATCCGAAGTCTAACAAAGAGCTACCGAAGAACCCGCTTTCCATTATCACAAAGCAGAAATTGCGTACTTGTGAGAAATGTGGTTATATGTCTAGCCAGAGACTCTGCCAAGCTTGCATGCTTTTAGATGGCCTGAACAAGAACAGACCGGAGATCATCATATAGAGGTTGTGTGTGGCTGGTGGGCGTTGAAGGACCATGGCAGGGCATATAGAACTAGATAGACGATACCCACGGAATGAGCAGAGTCAACAAAGGAATCCATATCGTCTGGTATTGTATTTGCTGGTTGTACGGGTAATGTTTTACAGAACCGCCTCTTGTTCGTTGCTCATTGCTCGTTCGCCTACGCAAACCGCTTTTCAACCTAATCATGCCTAAATCAGTAACCGCAGATTTTGTTTCTTCGGCCACATAGTGATAACCTACCCTCCAAGGATTATTAAGTTCGAAACCGGCAGGTGCTAATGCAGCGTCGCTTTGTCCTCGTAATAATCCCGTCAATCGTCGGTCCCGGTCCATCACTATAGATTTCGTACGGTCAGTTGCAGCCGCGGAATTGGGGTCGTCGCTCAGAATTCGTACTTTGCTGAGAAAGAGATTAGCATGTAATCGAGAGTATGACGCGCGCAAACCTACCCTATCCCATTGATCGAGGGAGCGGCGCGGTCGCTTGTGGCCATTCTGCCAGTGTCTCAATTTCGACAATCCTGCGCCCGTCACGCCAAACATCTATATGCTTCTCAGCAACCCGTGCATGCCATTGATCCGATCGCATTCAGAGGCTTACGGCGAGGACGATTCCATACGGGATCAGGGCTTCGAAGGGAACGGGCATTGTGATCGATGGCGGCCGGTACTAGATGCGATTTTTAGTTGGGAAAAGAATCGGGAAGCGATTTGGTTAATGGTAGATAGGTAGGCTCACTGTTATTCAGCCGTGTTGGGGAGCAGCGTTGATTATGGAGATTACATATTGAAGCATGAGCGAGCTTGGTTCGGAGGTCAATTGAGTAACCGAACCAAAGGCTACCAAACCCCCAAGGCGTAGTGGTCAAAGCTCTAGACTACCGTAATACACATGCATGATGTACCTATACTAGTAGGTACCTAGGTACTAAACTGAACACTAAACCATCCCTCCCTTACCTATCTGGACCTACCTAGGCAGGGGCCTGCGCGACCACCACCAATGCACTTGCTTGTCAACGACACTCCAACGCACGTCCGAGCCTCGCGAGTCACTGTCCAAGAGCCATCGCCAAGCCGTCCGCGTTCGTCGCCTTCATGAATACACTCGCACCGCGATACGTATTTTCAAACGAGTATCTCCAGTAACTAACGCGTCGATTTTCTTCTCGCAGCCCGATAATCTACCTGCGCCTTAAAAAACAACACCTAATCTGCTGAATGGTCGCGTCTCGCCCTTGGCTCAAACGTGAACACCAATAACGTTCAATGCGCATACCAACGATATCTGATGCCTCCATTCCACACCCCTCACAGCCTACTCTCATATACTTGACGCACTCGAGCTACCACACGTCAGGCTCCTTTTTGTGACTGCTTGTGTATAGCATGCGACCGTCATCGTAGATGACGTAAAGTCGGCCGGCGCAAGCTGTTGGAGGGTTGTGGAAATTGTCCTCTCTGCAGCTTCCAACGTACCACCGCATAGCCCTAATTTGCCGCCTTGCCATAGTTCTATATTCCTTAGGGGCCAGAAGACCACGACCATGGCAAATGCACAGCTGATGGAGGAAGAGTTGCAACAGAGCGTGGTTCTTTCTGAAGAAGATGCTGAATTCGAAGAGGACGATGCTGCTCGGGATACTACAATGGTCGACAGCAGTATCTCCATAAATGCCGGTCTAGATCCGGGGTCAACAGTACCCGTGGAGGATCTTGAAGACCCTGAAGATCTCGAAGACGACGGCGATGATGTGGACATGGGAACACGCGAAGACACATCTCATCAAACAGATCGACAAGTAGACGCAAACAACGATGAAGATGACGAATCAGAAAGTGACGAGGAAGATCTCCATGAAGAAGACGCAGCCTATGATATCGATGCCGATGGTGAAGATGATGAGGAAGAAGAGGGGATCAACTTTCAGCCAAAGCACTACGCAGGCGAAGAGGGGGATTTCAGTGCAGAAGATGAGGAACAAGCCGAGGCAGACGTGGAAGACGATGAGGAAGAGGATGAAGCCGAAGGTGTTGGTGCTGTCAAAATAAAACCAGGCGAAACTGACGACGAAGACAGCGAAAGTGAGCCATCTGACGGCTCTGATTCAGCTTTCAGTGACAGGGACTCTGGGGCAGAGTCAGATGACGCAGCTGAAAATGACGAGGAAGAAGAAGAGGAAGAGGACGAGGATGAGGACGACATAGACGAAGAGTTCGATGCTATTGACCCCCCCCTTCTCGATAACGAAGATTCCGATTCCGATTTAGAAGTAGGTACTACTAAGGAGAATATGGATGCTGGAGGTGATGTAGCAATGAATGATGACGATGAAATAGAAGGAGACATCTCTCCTTCATCTGCAAGACGAGCATCAGCACCTCAGATTGCTCGCGATCTGCTACCTCCGCAGCGGGGCTTGAACAAGCCAGACTCGCACTCCATGTTTAACCAGCTGGTGCTTGATGAAGACCCTATGGATGGCTCACGAGTGCTAAGGAAGAGAAAAACATCCTCTGCGGAGGCAGAAGAGGATGTCATATCGCTGCGGAAACGGCGAAGGAACACGCCCGATGGATCTGCTTATGGCGATGCAACACATGAACAGAATAATGGCGGGGAAACCTCAGCCCGCCCACGCTCTGCACGGTCACTCAGGCTAAAAGTTTCAAACCCGGCGTTACTGTGTTCGATAGTCAAAAAGACACGTTGGAGCCTCATACTCAAGATGAAAGTGAATGGCACCGAGCTTGGGCAGATATTATCACGGAAACCAAAATCATCCAAAAAGCGCTCCGGGGCCCGCACGGGGACCTCGCAGTCAAATCGACCAACCATAGTACGACATAGTGCCGCTGTCCCTTCTGCCGCTGACGCTCCGGTTATGACGCCTTTTTTCGCTTCTAGTTTTTCGCAGCCATTCTATTCATTCTATGACAAGGAAACGGATGAGCTTAAGGGAAAGCCATATGGAGGCATCCTAACAGAGGAGCAAGCGGACACGACAAAGACCTTACCTACAAAGGATGACCGAAGACGATTTGATGAGGCTAAGCAGAAAGCTGAGGAAGAATGGAGAAACCGGCTCCTTGCCATGCAAGCCGAAACAGAGATGCCCGCAAAGAAGTCGAAGAAAGCATCTGGTCCTGTAAGCCAGATTGAGTGCATCGAGTTTGGCGGCTGGGAGATCGACACCTGGTATGCAGCACCTTATCCTGAAGAATACAGCCGCAATCGTGTGCTATATATCTGCGAGTTCTGCTTGAAGTACATGAATTCCGACTATGTCGCCTGGCGACATAAGCTTAAGTGCCCCGCCAAGCACCCTCCTGGCGACGAAATCTACCGGCATGGCTCTATTTCTTTTTTCGAAGTAGACGGTCGAAAGAATCCGGTCTATTGCCAAAACTTGTGCTTACTCGCCAAACTTTTCTTGGGCTCTAAAACGCTTTACTATGACGTTGAACCATTCTTGTTCTACGTGTTGTGCGAGTATGATGATCTTGGCTACCATTTCGTTGGGTACTTTTCTAAGGAGAAACGGGCCAGTAGCCAGAACAACGTTAGCTGCATCCTGACATTGCCTATCCACCAACGAAAGGGATACGGTCACCTCCTCATTGACTTCTCATATCTCTTAACAAGAGTCGAAGAGAAGAGCGGCTCGCCCGAGAAACCACTGTCAGATATGGGACTAGTTTCATATCGCAACTATTGGAGATTGGTACTTTGCAAGTATTTGATCGAGCATGTCCCCGAAGAGAAGGCCCAGAAGAGGGGTATCAGCATCAGACAAATCTCTGACGATACAGGCATGACGCCAGATGATGTGGTCTCCGCGCTCGAGGCATTGCGGTTCCTTGTGAGAGATCCTATCACTCATATCTATGCATTTCGTGTAGATTTACCTTATTGCCATAAGGAGGTAACCAAGTGGGAAGCCAAGAATTATGTCAGGCTTAACTCCCAGTCGTTGACCTGGACACCTTATATCATGGGCCGAGGTAACGCAACTAACTTTGAGCTGGGCCCGGCCCTCAATACCATTGCTCCCCGTGAAGAAGACGAGGAAACGAAACCTGTTGAGGTCATCTCTGACAGCGCTGTTGTGACGGATGGCTTCGCAGTAGTTAACAACATAAACCAGGAGGGGCCATCAAGCGGTGAACTTGCCGTGCTCGAATCTACAGAGCCCAATGACATTATAATCACGGATGTCCCGACACGGACACAGAATAACGGTGTTGATAAAGAGAACGCTGATAGTCTCCATCCCTCCGAACAATACGATGGTCAGGCACTGACAGATAGTGTGGTTGATGAGGAACATGGCTGGCAGCGACAGTATGAAAATATCCCAGTAACCCGATTTCAAGTGTTCCCACCGATTAGTAAACGCCCCGGCATGTCTCGTGCTGGCTCTAGCATTACAAGACCGGTCGCATTACCACGTGCTTCTTCTACCATCCGAACACCAGCGCAACCACGACCTCGACCTCGCGCGCGACGATCCACCGGTGGTAGTGTACGGAAGTCCACACAGAGAAAAACGAGCACAGCCAAGCGTAAGACGGGAGGCACTGGGAGAGGTCCTGGGCGATGGCCCAAAGGAACGAAGAAGAGCGACTATGGCAACGCCGATAGTGGCCCTGGTCTACCTCCTGCTTGGATTGAGCGTCAAAAGCAAAAAATAGCGCCAGTAACCGTCACCGATCCGGATGAAGAGAACGAGATGCACGACACAGTTCAAGTGCAAGTAAATGAGACCAAGGTGAAGGGCAAGCAAGTAGAGACGATTTCAGCCAGATTCGAAATCCAGGGCAGTGAGGCACATAGTGAAAGTGGTATTCAGTCAAGCGCCTCCAGCACGAACGGGGCCAAGGCGAACGGCAGATTCGACGGCTCGGCTGGTGGCGAGGATATCACGATAGATCAAGCTGAGGAGTACGAAGACGTAGATGCGCCGGGCGAAGAAGAGTGATGATGGCACATATTATGCCTTTGACTTGTAGATCATGTATAATACTGACATAGATCTCGAGGAGTACTGGGGGCGTAGAAGGAGACGGCCAGGGAACTTCTGTTGTGCTCTCAGGAGCATTGGCGTTAAGGGGTCGCTGGTGATTACCTGAGATACCTCGAGCAAATCTGATTGCACGCTGCTTTCGGAACTACGCTGTACCGATAGTTGATTTATGATATTTCCACTGCTAGTAGATGTCAAGTTCGCGCAATTGGAGTTGGTGAAATCTGTTAATTAAAGTAGATAATGAACGATGGCACAGCCAACGTACTTACATACCTAGGTACCTAGGTAGGTAGCTACTTAAGGAGGTACCTTATCTTGAAGTAGGGGCGCAACCCCTGGATGTTGGAGACTTTTCGTTGTTTTCGTTGCACTAAAAAACGGGCACAGACCAACTTAACCGCTATGGTTCTGTGTCCTCTCCAACACTACCCCTTGCCTCTTACCTACATACATATTCATCACAATCGAAAGCCTCAAGTGATCCATAGTCGGAACTCATTGCCTTCAACTGTTTTCATTTGTGGATTCGCTCCCATGACTTCACTATGAATATGGTCTCCAAATCGAGGTGATAGCACGTAAACGGGTCGTATGGCGCATTTTCAGCCCCGGCCATCACAAACAATCATCTCACGCCAGTTCACAGCCGCACATGTAATCATGTTTCTAATACGTATTTCTTTGCTGTTGCAACCAGTTGTACTATTATTATTGCTTGCGTCGCCTGCCTTCGCCTACACAGCGCTCTCAGACCATTTTTTGAAATTGGTACCATCTGGCGGCGACGACTTCAGCATTGATAACGGCAAGCTCCTAGCACCGATACTAATTCCACGGGTACCCGGAACACCAGGCCAGGTCGCGGCGCAGGAGCACTTCGTCAATTTCTTCCGCAGCGAGCTCCCGAGTTGGAGTATCGAGTGGTTCAACTCGACGGGGAAAACGCCTGTCACTGGGGATCGCGAAATTCCATTCCAGAACTTGCTATTTAAGCGTGAGCCGCCTTGGGTCGAGGAGGGACAGAGCAATCTCCTCACCCTCGTTGCCCATTATGACAGCAAAATCACCCCCGATGGCTTTATAGGAGCTACAGATAGCGCAGTGCCATGTGCGATTCTTATGCATGTAGCGCGCACCATCGACCGCTTTGTTACGCAGATGCATGATGAGATGAGTGCACTAGGCGAAGGGGGTACTGTTCCCATGGATATGGGGATCCAGATCCTGTTGTTAGATGGAGAGGAAGCATTCCTGACGTGGACGGCAACCGATTCGCTTTATGGAGCTAGGTACGGCCTACATTGTTTACAGTTAATATTACCTTCCCCAACCGGGTCGGGACGTCAGCAACAGAATATTGGCTAACAACGCACGCAGAGCTCTGGCCGAACAATGGGAGACTTCCTTCTATCCAGCCAATTCATTTTACAAGAACCCGCTAGACCAGATCAGCATGTTCGTGCTCTTAGACCTTCTCGGATCCGCCAACCCTACTGTGCCGTCCCCTTTTCTGCCTACGCACTGGGCATACCGTGCCATGGCTACCATCGAGAAGCGCATGCGGCAACTCAATTTACTCGAGTCTAACCCAGAGGGACCATTTCTACCTGATGCTGAGAAGGAAATCTCGAGGTTTGGCCGCGGTCTGGTTGAAGACGACCATATCCCCTTTATGGGCCGTGGCGTGCCGATACTACATTTAATCGCCACACCATTTCCGTCTGTCTGGCATACAATTAACGACGACGGTGCACATCTCGATATGCCCACCGTCCGCGATTGGGCGCGTATCGTAACTGCATTCACTCTAGAGTGGCTGGATATGATGGAGGTCGAGCCAAAGGACGAGGTCCCCAAGAACGCATAATACTCGTTTCAGCTTTTGTTCGTGTTAGTTGGTCTGGTGTTTCGAGTTCGGCGATCCTGCGCGAGACTCATGTATGATTGAACAATTAGCGTTTAGGTCGATAAAAGAAATTTTCTTAATATGCCTCCACTGCGAGACTTTACCATTATTTTTCCCCCTCAGAAACAGGAAAAATAATCGATTTATTATATCCTCCGCCTCTTCATTATTCTGTAGCCGTATTGCGACAATAGAAGGTGAGTGAGTGAGTGGCCATGACGACCAAATGTAATCGAGGGGACTTGCGGATGGCATGTGAAACAGGTCAATGCTCTCTCTACCTCTCTACACGGATTCCGAGGCTATTGTCCATTGAGTCGCTTGTCACTCTCACGAGACACTGAACGTGGAACCTACAAACTGGTAAGGTATATATTATCCCGACTTTTGTTTGGAGATCGAGAATACATTGCCTACCCAACCCCATGACTACGGTATCTAAGATCCATCCATCCATATGCATTGTGAAAAATATTGTCAGTAACGCTGCTAATGGCTCTTCTACTATTCATGGGAAGGACATCAGCAGATACAAGAATTTTCTTCTACCTTGTACAATTATCTAGGTACCTACCTATCTACCTACCTACCACTAGAATCCTAAGTTTGAGTGGGGACTCGGGAGTGTCAGATGCTTGGGGCTTGCGCGTCGTTGAAGGCTTTGGCCACTTGTACGACTAATAAATCTTGTCTTTGGTCTGAGCTTATCACAGACTCCGGGCCACTGGGTTAGGTATTCCTTTTGAAAGTAGCAAACGTATACCCGGCGCCCCTGAGCCTGCTAAAGTAGGAAGCGGTAGACTTTACCTAGGTATAAGTAGGTAGGTATTAGTAAAAGACTGTATATCCAGTGCCTAACTTACTTAAACACCACCTGACCTACGCAGGTACACACCTACCTCACTTGCCTAGGTTGGTACTTAACTTAAGCATTACCTCTACTGAGTGATCACCTACAAGGTCCCCGATGCAACAAGCTCGCCATTATATTGTACTACTGCATTGTTGCCCAGCAAACAAAGATACTTATTTTGCGTCGTCTTCCGTTCCGTCTCCTGTGCCAAGCCAGTTGTGGCATTCCTCTATTCGCTACCTACCTACCGGCCTTCCTACCTACTTACCTACCCAGACCTTGGTTAGGTACCTTGAATCAATGCTTTAGGTACCTTATGTAGGTTAGGTAGGTACTTGAACCACTCTCGATAGAGCTACAGCGCACCTGCCTACCGGTAGTACTCCTCCCACCTGAGAGTTTGAGGACTGGTTTGGCTGTCGCGTACACGGGTGTACGCACCTCCTACCTGAGGCATTGTATTGTATAAATACCTACCTAGGTAAGTGGATATATTAGCCAAGACAGTCCCGACCTGGCTCCGCATTGAAAATTGGCAAGACAAGGCACCGACACTTTGCCCCTACACTTTGCCCCTACACTTTGCACCTGCACCAGGCGACAGACAGTGAGCCGCGCTATTCCAAATTCACCCATATATACCGCCAGATCCAGTTGCCAAGCCCAGCATTACGTTGTGTCGCTCGCAGCCCTCCTAACCTTCGACTCCCTACCACCACTAGATGGCTTGGCAGTTGGCCGTCTCCCCTCCCAACCTCATCGCCATCATTCATTCGATTCATTTCTTCGTTCATTAACTCAGCTTCGCAACTTCGCCACGTCCCTAATAACCCCCCCCTTCCTGGCATTCTCTCTCGCTGCCGGAACCCACGTCGTGTCGCCGCGGAGCCGCCTAATAGACCCCTACAGCGGTTTCGCCTGAAGAGCTCTGTCCCGATCCCATCCCGTCCAATCCAATTCAACCATCGCCTGATCACCACTGCGCCCGACCTCCTTCCCATCCGCCGACCTAATCCACCCCCAGCGGATTGCGCATTCATCGCGCCCACCTACGCATTTGCCGATCATCAGTCATATTACCACCTTCCTCTGAGCGTGCACACCCGACGCGGTGCGATCGTACAGCTACTAGTTCCCTGCGGCCCCCCTTCTGCCATCTTCTGCAGACAACGCCGGCAAGATGTCGAAGGTAATGAGAAGCGTCAAAAATGTCACCAAGGGATATTCCAGTGTCCAGGTCAAGGTTCGCGAAGGTTCGTCCGCCCACACCGTTCCGCGACCTCCTATAGGAATTGCCGCCCATGTATGCTAATGGTATATTTCCTTCAGCAACAAGTAATGACCCATGGGGCCCAACCGGTACTCAGATGAGCGACATTGCTCAAATGACGTACAATTCGTATGTCGCCATCACACCGTGCACCCAGTGGCCAAATTTGATTGGACTAACCATTTCACAGATCGACCGAATTCTACGACATAGTTGATATGCTCGACAAGCGACTAAACGACAAAGGCAAGAATTGGAGACACGTGCTGAAAGCCCTGAAAGTCCTCGATTACTGTCTGCATGAAGGCTCGGAACTGGTGGTGACATGGGCCCGAAAAAACATTTACGTCATCAAGACACTGCGCGAGTTTGTCTATATTGATGAAGAAGGCCGAGATGTGGGTCAGAATGGTGCGTCCTCTTCGCTGCCAACACAATGTGTTGCATACTAATGACAGCAGTTCGTGTTGCGGCAAAGGAACTTACGGCCTTGATTCTCGACGAAGAAAGACTACGCGCCGAACGAAGCGATAGGAAAACGTGGAAATCTCGAGTCACCGGGATCGAGGAATTCGCACCGGCCACCGTCCCCGGGGGCAGCCAGCGACAGCAGCGCCCTGCTCAACGATACAACGAGGAGGAGGATGCGGAGTACAGACTTGCAATTGAGGCGAGCAAATACCAAGAGGAGGAAGACAGGAGGAAGCGCGAGGGCCGCCAGGTCGGTGCTGCCGAAGACGATGACGATCTCGCAAAAGCGATCAAGCTCAGCAGAGAGGAAGATGAACGCCGGAAACGAGAGCTGGAGGAAAGCAACGCCTCGTCACTTTTTGATCTTAACGATCCGGCACCGAGTTCTCAGCCTCAACCCACTGGCATGAATATGGGCTACCAGCAGGGTAATAATGTTGATTGGCTAGGCAACCCGATTGATCAAAGTCAATTCGTGCAGCCGCAGCAAACTGGATTTGTTAACAACACTTATACTGGATACCCCAATAGCAATGGCTTCCCGAATGGCTTTGGACAGCAACCGACTGGCATGTATGATCCTTACAACCAGCAAACCCAACCACAACCACAAGCCTTCCAGATGCAGCCAACTGGATACAATCCCTACGCGCAACAAGTGTTCCAACCTCAACCGACTTCATCTCCCGAACCAGTTGCCCAACCAGGAAGCAATAACCCTTGGGCAAGCAATAACAACACTCACCTCGGTGTGCAGTCACCTATACAACCGATGCAAACTGGCTCGAACAATCCATTCGCTTCAACCTTCGCGCGACCCAGCACCGCCAAAGCTCCATCCATGCCAACACTCAACACCCTCCAGAGTCTCCCCGAGCAGAAGACACTACAAACTTATACACCACCCCCCCAACCCACTTTCCAGTCTCCTACACAGCAGCCGCAGCAGCAATCTCAGAGGCCTATGAACGAACACGAGCAACGACTTAATGCTCTCCTAGCCAGTGGTGACGGGATGGACACATTTGGAAATACTGGCGAACTGCGAATTCCAGCTCAGCACACGGCGCCGGGTACGTTTGTCAACTCAGCCGGTGTTGGGGCGCAGAAACTTACAGCCGAGGCAACCGGTAACAACCCTTTCTTGAGGACACAATACACAGGTATGCCTCAAGTATCATATGGCCAGCAACAAATGCCAGCCGCTACTGGCCCTGCGATGATGGGTATGAACGGCTACGGGGGTGGGAATAATCCGTTCGCTGCCCGACCGCAGCAGCAACACAGCCAACAAGCACAAGACTTGATACAGTTTTAGTCTTCTTATGTTCACACAAATGTGCGTTAGGTGTCGTTGATTGCTGCTTCTTTGGTTGGCACCTTGCTTGCTTTCGCCTGAGGGTAACGAGTCAAATGCATACCGGATTTCTACCGAACCCAAACTGTCTACTTCTATTTTAGCGGCGGGGTTTGTTGGGAGGGTGCCTGTCCCAATGCCAACCATTATATTATGGCGTGCCTTATTTTGAATTAATACCTACCTGGAATGAGTGGGGGCCTCATTAGTAGAAGACGAAGACAGTCTGGAAAGGCAGCAAGAGGCGGAGGGAAAAGAAGTCAGGGTATGTACGGAAAGAGGATGCGAAGTTGTACATTAGGGCAGCGCGATACCAATCTACAACTACTACATCCAGCCTACGGGGATTACCTCATTGCCCACTTTGTCCTGCCTTGTAGAAACCCACGTGGAAAGAAAGAGTGAGGGGGAGGAAAGATTCACTGCACCGGACAAAATCTCTTTTTTTTTTTTTTTCGTTTTGCTATTGCGTGTGCGGGTGGTTTGTTGATGGTTTCGTATTGTCACATAAGCCATGTGGTTGGCTAGGTAGACGCTATCTACACTATAAACCCATAGGGGAGGATTGTGTGGTGTTAGACATGGCGGAAGCTTTTATTCTAGCTCCTATTTGGATTATAGTATTAGTATACGCAAAAAAAGCGGGTGTGTATATACAACGTTGAAAGTCCATCGCCAATCATTGTCATTGTTTCTCCTACTCTTCCTCCTCTCGCCAGTTTCCTTCCCTTGCTAGCCTCTTTTGTCTTGTATACCAGCTAGGTGGGCGGAGTATTTTCCCTCCTTGGGCGCCGTGGTGTCGCTCTGTCGAGGCGGACACTAAGTAGGTAGGTAGGTAGGTAGGTAGGTATTAATGCTTGTGGCTCGGTACGTCGCCCAACTGAGCGAAGGGGCCGTGTCTTTCTTGAGTATTCACTGGACGCTCTGCTCTCGAAGCAGGCTTGGCGTAACTTTCTCGGCATACCCTATTGTTTGTAGAGGCGAAGAATCTAGCCGGCATTCATATGCGTCAGTGGGCCCTTCTTCTCCTTAGGTGCCTCTTGTTCGTTTCTTTTTACTCGGCCTGCCTCTTGTTTGCCCGAGGCCTGATGTCCCATCGGGATTTAACTCGATAATACTTCGCGAAGAACGATAGATCGAGGGGCCTTCTACTTTTTTTCACTACTCTTTTCGTTTGGTGACAGTTATCCTGGGTCACCTATCGAGGAAGATGCCCACGAATTCCTCGCGACTTACGCCGCCCTTGCCCTCGACGTCGAATTGCTCGATCATGCTATGAATCTCATTCTCTGGTACGTCCTCGTTCAGCTCCTTGACGACGGTGCGCAGGTCGTCCACCGTGATCATGCCTTTGGTGCCCTTGTCGAATAGCACGAACGTCTTAAGCAGCTCCTCGCGCGGGTCTCGCGCGGCAATGTACTTGGCGGCGATGCTCTGGAACCCTTCGCGCGACAGCCTCAAGTCGACAACAGTAGGTGTCGTAACTGGTGGAGGTTGCCCAGGGATAGATGGCAGTGGTGTCCAATTGGGTTTGGGGTGGGCTGTTGACTTAAAAGCTGTGATTAGATCTGGACGCGACAGATTGCTGAAGCCGAGGGCCTGGAGTGCGTAACGGAACTCTGAGAAGTCGAGTTGATCGTCTTTGTTCATGTCGAAAAGATGGAACTACACAAGCCGAAGGTGGTCAGTTTTCTGTTCCCGAAGCTCGTGTCCCATAATGAGGTGATGTCTGTTATGAGGGGTGCGGTCACTTACACAGTCGTTGATCTCACTTCTATGCTCGTCACTTATTTGATCCCACGGGTCCGCGTGTTCAGGATTCCGCACTGCTCCAGCGAAACGCGTGCCTGACCGCGAAGGTCCCGCGCGTACGGATGCACCGTGCATGCCTGCTCCGGCATACTCATTCATACTCCCACCAGCATAGTTGTTTATCCCTGATGCCATCATGTTTTGAAAGCACTGCGAATGCAGCTCCGCGGAGCTAGCCTTTGATTCGAGAATCCAGGACCGAACTCAATTCAGTTATGCAGGAGATAAGGATGGGAGGTTTTCCCTTTTTTACAAGAAAATTGGCTAGAAGATGCAATATTCTTCGCCAGCAGCGCCGTTTGTAAAATGCAATATTTAGTCGTACTGCGTATATTGTATGGAGGTTAGGGAGTAGCGAGCGGTTGATCGAAGCGCTGGATGCTCGTTGGAAGGTGGAGTTACCAAGAAAACAGACACGGTTTCGCGGGTGTACAGTACGAGCTACAGAATGCGACAGAAGAGGTTGTTGAAGTCGACGCCTCAAGCTTCAATAGCAGGAAATTAGTCGGCTGGGGGATGCGCAAGCAAGTTATTAGTAGGAGGCTGGATGTTGTCGTAGGGGATGTCGTTCGAAGTCCAATGCAGCAATGTCCATAGCGGTCGCGGCAGGAGGTTAGAACTGTTTGAATTATGTTCAACTCAGACGGGCTGGTGGAAGCAATTGTGCATGAATGCGGATTGTTGGTATCGTGAAGGAGGATTACCGACCGCTTCTCTTACGCGCGTGTTTTTGCGAAGCGGCGCAATTGGTGGAAGTGCTCAGGAACACCTGAAGCTTGCTTTCCTAGGTTCTAGATTACTTGGGTAGGCTTGGCCAGAAGCGCGTCGGGGGGGGTTAGTTTTGTATGGGCGCAGGCCCGGTTGACGACCGGTCGCGTCTTTTTCGGTACCCACTATAGGTACTCTGTAGGTAGGCTGTCCAGGGATGACCCCAAGTGTCGCGTCTACAACACACCTCTAAGTATCTACACATACATAAACACACTCACCTAATTGATGAAGGTAACCTCACCGCCCTCACCCATTCACATACCTAAGTACGTGGTATGTATGTATTCGGGACTGTTTGTCTAAAAAAGTCTGTATGTATGTATGTCTATTGTCTACCTACTACATACAAATAGGTATTACAATATTACAATACTTACACATTGTACTGGACGGTTCAATGGCAGGTTAGGTAAGTACCAAGTTTACGCAGTACCTATGCATATGTGCACGTGAGGGTAGTTTGACTCTCTCTGGCTGTGCAGAGTGCTTATCAAGGGAGCCGAGGAAGCGTTGCACGAAAGAATGATTGGTTGGCAGTGTTAGGCAGCAATCACGAAGTATGCCTTGCTTAACAATCAACCGTGATAGGAACCAGTATAAAAGATAGTTCATCACCTAACCTCTTGAGCCCATCTCTCACGTCTCTTCTCCCTCTGATGGAAATAAGGGCATGGCTATTGCTTGAGACTTAGAACGCCCCAGTTACACATTCATCCCACCGTACGTATCTCGCCTTATGTACTTATGCCCGCCTAATTTATGCCCCCTAATTGTCAAGTTGCAGTTTTCTCTGTCATAGACTAGGTACCTAGGTAGATAGGTAACGCTGTCTTGGGCTCCGTGACTGGTGTGCATTCGTGACTTGGTGTCAGTGCTCGACGGCTGGCAACAGTCTGACAAGAAATTGAGTGACACTCGCGTCTGTAGTGTGTGTACCTAGGTACTTGTAGTGGAGGCGTAAGCTCAGACCACTTGACCAAGCGTGCACCAATCCCATTCATACCTGGCAATTGGTACCACAGAGACCACAGAGGCACCCCACCACTGCCTAAGTAAGGCCATTTCCCATTTGACTAGAAATTTGCTAGGCGGCCCGCACAGCGCCTTTCTCTTCCAGAAAGCCAGCCAGCCCAGCCCCAGCCGCTTCTATTGTCTGAGTACTTACCTACTTACAGTACCTTGCCTACTCTAGCCCCGTCGCGGGAATTCGCAAACAATCTGCTTTCTTCGAGCTCCTTGACCTTGGCCTTGACTTTACCTAGCTGCTGCTGCTGCTGCTACTACATCATCACCAGCACACCACCACCTCCTACCCTCCGCCTCAGGTCGCAACAGTCCTTCTTCTTTTTCTCTTCTTCACTGGTCTTCATTCCTTCCCATCTTTCGGGCTAATTCATTTACACTATTCAATTCCCATATCGTCTCTCTACGCGACTCGTCACTTTTGCGATTCTGACGCCGAAAAAAAAAGTCGACCATCGCATCACCAGCTCCCGGGTGGCAAATCAACCGCCTGTCTTCTCAACACTCATACTCTCGACCATCCGTCTTCGACTCGTCTACGAATACCGCCGTCAGACATTCTCTTCCATGCCTCCCTCGGCCTAGTTGTGTTCAACCACCTCCTTAACCACCCTCTCGCGTCAGACGCGCCAGCATACAACCGTCCTCGACGCGTACCGTTCACTAGCCAGAGCCAGTCACCATGTCTGCGTTCGGCAGCGGCTTCGGTAGTGGTGGCGGCGGCTTTGGCAGCAACAATAACAATAACACTGGTGGCTTTGGTGCCTTTGGCAGCTCCAATACCAATACGGGTTCAGGTAAGTCCTCACTTCCCCTATTAAGCCTACTTTCTCCTTGAACCCCTTCCAACCAAAGCATTCGCTACAGCATTCGGTTCGAATCCCGGAAACGCCACCGGTGGCTTCGGCTCCGGCACTCCCAGTGGTGGCGGCGGTATCTTCGGTTCTGGAGGTACTCCAACAACCTTCGGGTCGGGCACGACCGGTACGTCCGAATTTTTACCACGACTTCCATTTCCAAATTGTGTTGTCTTCTCAGTATCTAGCAGCGCACTGACATGTAAGGCTAGGCGGATTTGGATCCGGCAATAATACCAGCGCTTTCGGTGCCAAACCCGGAGGCTTTGGAAGTACTTCATCTGCAGGTGGTGGCTTATTTGGTAACTCTACCACAGCAACAACTGGCGGTGGCTTCGGCGGCTTCGGCTCGTCCAATACAAACAATGCGTCAACGTCGAGTCCTTTCGGCGGCGGGACTGGATCGTCGCTTTTTGGTAGCAATCCCGCCAACAAGCCTGCTTTCGGATCCGCGACAACCGGTAACGCGGGCGGTCTCTTTGGCAACGGTAACGCCGGTACAACCTCTACATTTGGGAGTTTCGGCAACACAGCTAACAATCCCGCCAACACTGCATTGGGTGCTGTGGGCGATCCGCCGGGCACCGCCAATGTGACGAATTTTCAACCTTTGGTAGAAAAGGAAGGCGCCGGTAGCGCTGCTCAGAATTCCTTCCAAAACATCTTGTTTCAAGACGCCTATAAAAAATGGTCGGCGGAAGAACTACGACTCACAGATTATGCTGCCGGTCGTCGCTACGGCGGTGCTTCGGGAAGCAACACATTTGGCGTTGGATCTGGCTTTGGCAGCTTCGGTTCTGGCAACCAGCCTACCAACTCAGCCTTCGGCAGCTCGACCCCAAATACCACCGGGGGTGGCCTTTTTGGCAATAATTCCTCGACAGGCGGAGCATTTGGTTCCACCAACACAGGGTCAAGCGCCTTCGGTTCCACTACTGGCGGTGGTTTATTCGGCAATAAACCTGCCACTACTGGTAGTCTATTTGGCGGTGGCCCGACAACATCACAGCCAACTCAGTCTGGCAGTCTGTTTGCAACTTCTGGAACAGGCGGCTTTGGTACTAATACTGGTACCGGCACAGGCGCATTTGGTTCAACAAATGCCACTGCTGGAGGTGGAATGTTTGGGAATAATAACCAGAACAAGTCTGGCTTCAGCTTCGGAAATGCTGGCGCGAATACAGGTGGATTTGGTAGCAACAGCAACGCCTTTGGCAACGCGAATGCCAATCAAAGTGGTGGTCTCTTCGGGAACAGCAACAATAACAACAGTAACAATAATACCGGTGGAGGTTTGTTCGGGAACAGCAATCAACAGGCTACGAATGCGTTTGGCAATACTGGTGGTTTTGGCGCCCAGAACCAGCAGCAGCAAACGGGAGGTTTGTTCGGCAACCAGCAAAAGCCAGCAGGTACGGGCCTATTTGGCAATTCCGGTACTCCCACCAACACTGGCGGCGGAGTCTTTGGAAACAGTACCAACAATACAAGCGCATTTGGTCAACTGAACAATACCCAGACTGGAGGCGGCCTTTTTGGCAATAAGCCTGCAACAGGAACCACTGGGGGGCTATTCGGCAATGCTGGAACCACACAACCCACTAACACAGGTGGTGGAATGTTTGGTTCAATAGGACAAAATAATCAAAATCAGCAGCCACAACCACAACAGAGTGGCGGTCTTTTTGGATCTGCAAACCCGAACCAGCAGAAGCCAGGTTTGTTTGGGGCAACTACACAGTCAGGAGGAGGCAGCTTATTCGGTGTTCAAAACACACAACAAGGATCCGCGTTTGGTTCTTCCGCTGCGCAGCAGCCTCAGAACAATGCAGGCAGCTCCCTGTTTGGCAACTTTCAAGGATCTCAGTCGAATGCGCAGTCATTTACAGCGAGTATCACTGACCCTAATGCATACGGCTCCCTATTCGCGAACTTCGGCAGTAATGAGGCCATAAACCCCGGCCCCCTTGCTACACCGACAAATAAGAGACAGTCTAGGCGACCATCAATTTTACCTTATTACAGGCTTCATCCGTCTGCTTCAAAGTTTGTCACGCCTCAGAAACGTGGTTACGGATTCACATACAGCACGTATGGCACACCAAACAGTCCTTCAAGCGTTGCTAGCACGCCTGGCGCATTGTCACAGGGTCTGCTAGGTGGAAGCTTGTCTCGCAATCTCGGAAAGAGCGTGTCGACAAGCAATTTACGACGCAGCTTTAACGTCGAAGATAGTGTCTTGGTGCCGGGCGCGTTCTCGGCCAGTTTAGGACCGAAAACGTACAATAACGGCAGCGTAAAGAAACTCGTCATCAACAAGGAGCTTCGCAGCGATCTATTCTCCACGCCTACTAAGGATAAACCAACACCGGAAACTCCAAATACAGCTCGCAAATTAACGAAGCGAGTCAGCTTTGACACGAGTAACGTGCAGGCGAATGAAGACGGGAGCGCTACTAATGGTTCGCCCAGTTCAACTCCAAGCGCGGAGCAGCTTGGATACCTCAGACCCAAGGTCACAAACGGCGTGAACGGGTCTAAACCTGAATCTGCATTATCGGCACCTGAAATGGAACAAATCAAGGGTAATGAGCTTGCGATCGTGCATGAGGATGAACCTGCTTCACCTCCAATCCGAAATTCAAATGCGCCTCGCGACGGCGAGCCAGGCCAGTATTGGATGTCTCCAACAAAAGACGAAATTCAGAATATGAATCGAATCCAACGCCAGAAAGTTGCCAATTTCACCGTTGGACGAGAGAACGTTGGTTATGTCAAATTCAAGGTCCCGGTGGATCTAACATCGATAGATGTCGATACTATTTACGATGGTATTGTTGTCCTAACGCCTCGGTCAGCGACAGTCTACCCCAATCCTGGTGGGAAGCCTCCCGTTGGCAAAGGTTTAAACGTGCCGGCTCTCATCAACCTAGAAAATGCCTGGCCTCGCGCTTCGAGAACTGGTAAACCTACCTCAATCACGAAACATGTTCAGCGTCTTGAAAAGATCCCCGATACCAAATTCGAGAAATACAATGCGGATACTGGTGAATGGACATTCTCTGTTGAACACTTCACAACATACGGCCTAGATGATAGCGATGAGGAGGAGGACGCCGCGCCGGCGTCTTCGACAGGAGCATTGTATGGGGCTATAGAGATATCCCCTGAAGGATCTGATCAAGACGAAAGCCTGAACCGAACGGCAAAACATCCTCCTCCTCCAGGTGCTTTCGAGCCGAACGAGTATGACTATGCAAGTGACGAATCTGAGATGGCAGAGGTCAATGTGTCCAGGTCGTCTTTTTTAGCTAATCGCTCCGTGGGTTCTGCGCCGCATGCACTTGTTTCTTTGGATCAAGGCATGGCGGACAATGAATATGCGATGTCTGAGGTGAATGATGATGCGAGTGATCACCTCGGGCACCATCTCGCCGCGGAGCACGATGAAGACTCGTTCGATGGTAGCCAGTCAGATCTTGCCCATGAAACCCCCGCTGGTATTATGAGAGCAAGGATGCGTGCAATCAAGAGCTCGGCAACGCCGATGAGAGTTCAGGTTGCCGCCGGTGACGATTGGATGGACATGCTCAGCAAGTCAATTAGTCCCCAGAAGCGCGATCGGGCGCTGCTTAGGAGCATTCACGAAGCAGATAAACACCAGTCAGCAGTTGACACCATTGGAAAGGCCTCGCCTACAAAGAAAAGGATTGTATCGGACAGTAAAGGTTTTGCAACTAGCATTGATCTGATGAATTCACTGTTTGAAAAGGCAAAGGTTCCCACAGAAAATCTTCAGGCCTCGATCCGGCCGGAAGGTGTTAAGGTCTGTCATATTCCGATTGTTCCGGCCACATGAGTGGACTAGTGGAAATAAGTCATGTAGTTATCAAAATTAGGTATGCATATACTAACTGATTTTCTTGGGTATAGTGGCCATACAAACGTGTTACAAAGCATATAGAGGAAAGCGATATGAATCACACAGACCGAACTTGGCATAATACAATGCGGCCTACCTGGGGGCCCGGCGGCACGCTCATATTTTCTACTTCGCCAAGCGCCGCCGCCTTCGGTCGATCAGGCCGCATAACCGAGAAAAATGGATTGATGACTATCATGAAAGGAGGTGTTGTTTCGGAGACCCAGGATATTCGAATCGCCAAATTCGCTAATGAGGTGAGTCTACTAATGAGAAAGAAGCATCGTTCCAATCACTAATTTGCCCACCACCCAGATGTCTGCCAAGGCCATTAATACGCATTCAAAGTTAGCACAAGTCCATCTCATCGACGGTATTCCAGCTGTAGAGTTGCACCCAAGATTGAGCCTCAAGGATTTTTCTGCTACCAGTGGATCTAAGAACTCAGCCGAGGAGCACGAGCGACTTGTGTGGGAACTCGCTAGTGTCCTATTTGACAACGTCAAAATTCCCTTAGAATTACAGGCGGAACCGGAAGCCGTTGAGAAGCTTCGTCGCGAGAATCTATCCCGGCTATGGGAATCCATGGTAGACGATCGTACAAATAGAGCAGTAGCCATGGCGCACACACACGAGGAAAAAGCATTAGCGGCTCTGTCAGGTCATCGCGTCGCTGAAGCATGCAAATATCTCCTGGAAGGGAAGAACTTTCGTCTCGCAACGTTGGTCTCGCTGATCGGAACCAATGATAGGTTAAAGAAGGATTTACGAGAACAGCTCCGAGAGTGGCAAGACGCCACTGTCTTGTCTGAATTCTCGCAGCCCATTCGAGCTCTATATGAGATGCTTAGCGGCAACGTGTGTGCATGTGAAGGGACAAAGGGAGCGCTGGAAGATCGCGCAGAATCCTTTTTAATTTCGGAGAGGTTCGGTCTCAACTGGCAGCAGGCTTTCGGGTTGAGGCTATGGTACGCGATCTCTACAGATAGCAGCATTGCCGAGGCATTTGAAAAATACAAGGAAGATGTGGAGCAGGACAAGGAGTTACGCCCCATTGTATGGTTTGCCCAGCATGGGATTTCGCCCATTTGGGATGATACTCGCCAAGACGATAGAGAGGATCTTCTCTGGGGCCTCCTGAAGTTATACTCAGACAGCCGGGCTGATCTTGAAGCTATCATTCGGCCAGAGAACTCCCAGTTGTCCCCGCTAGATTACCGCCTTTGTTGGCAACTTGGCCAGGCACTTGCATCCACTGGTCGACTCTCATTTGGAAAGAACGCTACCGAGAAAGCTGACGCGGCAACAATCTCTTTCGCTGCGCAGCTGACAAATGAAGGCAGTTGGCTTGAGGCCGTCTTCGTCTTGCTGCACCTCACCGATCCAAATGCGCGTGCCAGAGCTATCCAGGATCACTTGTGCCGACATGCAGCATTCATCGGAAACGATGACTCCACCTCGTTCAGGAAACTGGTGGCGGATTACAAAATCCCCACACAATGGATCTGGCATTCAAAAGCATTGTACATGCGAAGTGCAAAAAAGGACGCTGTAGCTGAAGTCCGCTGCTTGCTTCGTGCCGAATCTTGGGCTGAAGCTCACCAGACCTTCGTCAAGGAGGTCGCGCCGAAGACTATCATTGAACGAGACTATGACGGGCTAGCCGATGTTCTTCAGCAATTCGAAGGCCGGCATTCGCATGTTCCTGACTGGAATCTCGGAGGTGAGATTTATAAGGCTTTCCTGCAGCTCATGGGCTGCCACCGCCGTGCCGAAGAACCTTCACAGATGTTGGTCAATAGTTTACTCGAGGGTTTACCTGCAATGCATGGTAATACGCCGGAGGCTGGGGTAATAGAGTACGCGGCTCTTACCGAAATGGCTGCTGAGGTCGCTAAGATAGTCGTCAGCATGGCCAAGGTCGGGGAGGTAAAGCAGCACATCTTCTCCGAAATCTTTAAGCAACTTACTAATTTTCTTTAGTTGGGTCATGACAGAATCCTACACCTGCCGCTGACAGAGGATGTTCTACTGAAACACTCCAAAGACTTGGCATGGTCCCATTACAACAACATCATAGCTGGGCACTAGGTATGCCTACGTGCTCTTAGATCAGTGTCGGAACGGAAGAGATATCTTCATCACCCGGGTTTTTAATAGAAAGCGGTAACGCAATGTGTCGGGAGCGTGAGACTAAGCGGTATAATGAAATTGTTACCGATATGGGCAGTCCCCAGGGGGCTTGTGATTCTTCGTCCAGATCATGAGCTAGACCCAACTACCATAGTTGGGCCAGAAAAGTTAATATAGCCAAACTGACTGCAAGCTCTAAGCGAATGGCTTTTGAGCGGATCCCTTTCACACATGGCTGTTCATGATCTTGCCTTCATGGTCGCCACCTTGCGGATCGCAGTTTGTAAAATATAGTAGATAGCACAAAACACCTAATTCACACATATCGTCTATGTTGAGTCTATCCCTATGGCTTATATGAGCCCCCATTGATTTGTGATAGACAATAAAATATTTCGGTTTGAGGAATAAGGTTCAGTTTGTCGGGGAATAATTAAAATTCAAGTAGCATATTAACGAGTGCTCCCACTAGGTCTTTCTGACTAGTAGAGTATACTCCGTTGACTATTTACTGCGAGTAGGTAGGTAGGTATTTTATTTCTTGATCCTGAACCCTATGTAAATTAAAAGTTAGAGGCACGCACTTTTGGGATACACGTTACCTGCAAATAAGCACTATATCAGCTCGTATTGTATGGCGCATCGGCCACAGAATAATTCCATCTTATCATAGTATTCGCTACATGTAGACTTGTGTGTGATAATTCTGCTTATTTATGCTTACATCGTCGGAGGAGGAAGTTGTCATGGAATGGAACTGTAGCACTATCATCTACACTTATTCGCAGAATTGGATGTTGTTAAGTAGGGCTCTTAAGTGTTGCAGTTGCTCATATGTGACACGACCAGAGCTCTGATAGAAACTTAAGGAAACTATTTGTCTCGAAAGTCTCATTCCTTTTCTCACCATTGCCAACAGCTCGATCCGGATCTGATAGGAGCCATAGGTGTGTTATGAGTAGATATGGTTTGTTGTGCAAGAATCTCGGGTTTCTCCAAAAGTAGTTTTCTGTTAACAATGGGCAAAGGAGGATATGTATTGATACTCGACATATAGAGTGACCATTGATTAAGGCGAACAGATTGGTATGATGCTATATTTGCAAATAATGACAACATGTATATGGATAGAATATTAGTCGAAAGATGTAATACCGGTCATCATAAATTGCAGGCATCGTTAGCCACTTGTCACACATTCTAGAGCAAAGAATGTTTTCTGTATAGAGCAGAGATCGTCATCTCGGATAAATAGTCTGTGCTCTTTGCGTAACAACAGTGTCAATTATACCCCATACTTAGGGTTCCAACAGCACTTAACAGAACCGCAGCTAAACTTGGAGTCTTTTCTGCAGTCTAGTAATTTAAGCATTTTTTAAATGGCTAATGATCATTTATTACTAATTATACTACTGTGATCTGGGAAACTGGATTTTTATAGTGTTTTGGGTCATTGGGAGCTGAGTTTTTCATGGGGCCTTGACAACACAGTTAGCCGAGGATGCTGTTTGTGTGAGTATGTATGTTTCGATATAACCCCTTATATATGATTAAACACCATGATGACTTGGACCATTTTGAGAGGGTTTTCTAACATCGTAGGGAAGTTGAGTTTTTAGTCCCGTAAGCCTACTTTGAGGAAGCTTATGTGTTGCACGAGTTAGCATTAGTTATGAGATTCCCACATCCCTCACTGACGAATTTCTTAGTCTACACAGAGAATGAAGACCGAATTCAACGCTAGCACAAAAAGCCCGCGCTTCATCCTAGCGAAGTTGATACTATGACGCAATTGGTCAGTAGCCAATGTATACATGCATATAAACAGACAAGGGCGAAAACCTTGCCGTTGACGTGTTATTAATAGCTGGGTAGCTATATTAAACCATCTCGATCGCGATGCGGGAAAACGAACAATGTATTATATGACCGCCAGCGCACTAGTAGATAAACGCCTCAAGGGTAAAAACAGTTACGGTTATCATCTTTTAGTCATCTATGACTTATGCTGGAGCCTAGGCGTATAGCCTATCTACCTATGTATATTACAACTCGTGTATTTGCCTGCTATGTACTGGAATATCACTTGATGCTTGCTTGTGTAGCCTAGTGAGTCGAAGATCCGAGGAGTCCGCCTACGAACAACTGCCCACTCTCAGAACGCGTGGTTCCCCTCACCATGAGGATATGTGTACTACCTAGTTCTAAGATATTCAAATCCTGTTCTTCTTATCAAAGGAAGCACACATCCCCAGCCAAGAATACCACCTCACTTCTAGATCGTGGTATTACCCATACGTAGGCCATGGCTTAGTGCTGACCAGGGAATACCCAGAGTATGACGGGATGCTGCCTCGCTTGTAAAGGTGACGTGGCCAACGCACTTATTGGATGGTTGGGTTTTTTTCCCCCAGATGAGCAAGCAATATCGTCTCGCCATCGGAAAGCGTCGCGCTTCTCCGCGCCTTTTCTGTCACCAGAACCGTATGTTCTATTACATAATAACTTCTAATATGAAGTGTGGGGACGAGGCAGGGAAAATACTAACACTAACAGGGTTGCACACTTGTAATCTTGTGTAGACCGCTTTTTGCAAGATTTTGTTTCATCGCTATTGCGCAGAGATCTGTATATATCGTAGAGTTATTTTGCTGTCTTTCATCCAATTAGACAATCATAGCTGTGGTAGTGTAGTGGTTATCATTCTAGCCTTCCAAGCTTGAGACCGGCGTTCGATTCGCCGTCACAGCAGCGCCAGTAAACCCTACCAGGGTTACATTTTTATTATTCTCGCGGGCCGAGGTTGCGGGTATGTTGCGTTTATCCCCACTCTCTTCCTCTTGAGCGACGGGGCCTCGGTTGGCATTACAAACTCGACCAAACTTTTGTATTTCCTTAACAACTATTAAATTTTACGGACTTTATTGTTCAGGGAGTTAGTAATTCTATCCTGTTAGAGCGTGAATCAACTCTGATGGTGCTTAAGAATGGCTATATATGATCAATAATTGAATTAGATAGGCCGATATTTTGCTTGCAACTAATGTGAAGAAAATATACCAACAAGACTCTACTTAAGCGGTTAAAAAGAAAATCGTCGTATTAATATAATCTTATTTAGGTTTCCTAACTATGTTTCTAGTACTAATACAACTTTTCACTCTCTTGTAGCTGGTGGCTCATTAGTTGACTAAGTAGAAAATATTAACAAAAGATAACGTGATTAAGAAACGAGGCGAATCAAATGGAGCAAACACGAGGGGTGGTATGTTCGAAATTCTTAAGCAGTACTCCCCAACCGGGCAAGAATTTTAGACAAACGATACGTCGGAAGATGCAACACAGTTCTCTCCTCGCCTTGCTAAGGGTTGCGAACTGCCTTTGCTGAACTTCTTGGTCTTGATTTATTAACATTGGCAAGCAATAGACTTTAAAATGGAACGTAGGAACATGTGCTTGTAATCAGCTCGTATGTAGGTAGGTATAAGAGTTAAGAACATCAATCAATACATATATTTTATCGCCCAGTGACCCCAACCCGCCTTAGAAATTATATGTATGTGTGTCATGGTGACACCAACTAGCAATTAACGTAAGGAATAAAACCTACGCCTCTCCTCCTCCCTTTTGCCCTCTCCTCTTGTTTGGCTAATGAGTGGCAGTTCTCTAATTTGTCTATTGCTGACAATACAAAACAGAACTAGAAAGATGGACACGGAAATGCATAATAATCAATATCCCGATGTGAGGGGAAGAGAATAATACGGGAAACCAAGAGCGCCACACGAAACCCTCCCTTCTGCTATATGCGCCGAGCGCTGGCATTTATTTAGGTCCGGTGACCGAAACAAAGCAGAAAAAGAAAAGAAAAGGGAATAGTTAGGTATCCTTCGGCCGGTTAGTGAGTCACGCTTTTCTCTTTGCCTAAGACACACACTACTGCGTTGAGTAGATCTTCGCTCGACCGGTCACACCGCCGATTTGATTTGTCTGGCTAATTATCACTTGAGTTGATGTGGATTTTCGGTTCTTGCCATTTTATTGCTACGGTTTTATTAAGTGATCTTTATCCACAACACATACAGAGACACGCAGTCTCTCTCTCTCTTTTCTCGGCTACCCCACGCGCAGTACTAAAGATACGACTGACTTCTTAACTTTAAACCATGCGCATCTGCTCAACCGCCCTTAAAATCAAAGGAGAATAAATGAAGTGAAGCCTTTGAAAAATAGACCCTTTAACCTCATTTTGTTTTTCTCCGCGTGAAAAAAATTAAACGCACGTTCTTTCTTACTCGATAACATCTCGGCATCTGATTCCGCGCCGATTCTCTTCCCGTAAGAAAAATCTATGTAGGGTGCAATTCTTAGGTGCCAGGGGGGAAACAGACTCCATCGCACGAGACCAAAAAATTCCCTGGGAATGTGGTTACACAACACAATTGCTTGTCCTCTCCAAAGTCTTCGTTTATCCCTTCTCTCTTTTTTCTTTGGTGAATAGCGAAAATGCTGTGCTTTCTTAGCTCTCTTCTGGTGGTTGGTGGGTGATAGGATATCGTAGATCCTGCCCCGCTTTCTCGGGGCAAAAAGCTAGTTGCTCAGGCAGTGAAGCCCATTGTATTTTCTTAGGTAGGTAGACAGCGCAAGAAACGCCTGGATGGGTTGCGGAACTCCAGAGCTTATCCCATCATCGCCTGATAGACGTTCTTTCTAAGAAGTCTCAGCCGGAAGACCAATACTGATCCTGTCTTTGGTATACATGTGACGAAAAAACACGCAATGCCCCACAGATCACAATCACCTCCCTCCCCTCCAGCCATGTGTTTCGTGGATGGGTTGCAAAATGTACACGGACATGTGTCACTGCACTACTGGGAGGGATCGTAAAGCGCCGAAACAGTCAATGTGGATCATCCTGACGGCTGTTTCTGTGTGGCGGGTACGAGAGATCCACCGTCTCCAAGCAGGAATAATGGAAAAAACGAAACCTTAAGACCCTAGCCTGACACAGCAGGGCCATGGTGACAGAGAAAAGGCCGGAGACACTCTGTAGAACACGATGCATATTAGGGAACCAAAACGGCGCTCTCGCGATGCCTGTTCCACAAACTCCTTCTGCTGTAACGATTTGATGACATGATGAAATGATGAATCTTAACGAATGGTCTTACGAATGGTCTTGCGCCCCTATGCTGCTATGGCCAAACTGTCCGACTTGTGAGAGGAGCTATTTCGGTTGCGGCGTTTCTTCACTTGCTTTGCCGTTTCCTCTAAATTCGCAATGGGTTTTAGATCTGGTTTCCGATCATCAATGGGCGTGAAAATGTGTCGACTCTTGTAGCCCTTCTCTAATGAGATATCCACCCGTTGCTCTGGCGGCACCATGGGATGGTCAAGATCCCATCCCGCGCGACGGCAGAGCTCTGCCACGATGACATCGCAATCACCCAAGAGATCAATGTCAAAGTTGATGTGGCTTACTGGCGTGCGTGAGATATATATTTGTGGTATATGTGCGGGCAAGAACGGAACCACTTCAGAGACAGGCGCTACCTTAAGCGACGTGCCAATGACGATGACGAGGTCTACTAAGTTGCGGTCGTGCTTCACCAGCCGCTTGGAGAATTCGTCGGGAAGGGGTTCACCAAAGAAAGTAATATCCGGCTTCATGACGCCGGCCTGGGGAATATCGTAGGCGCTGTCATCGTCATCGTCGTCGTCATCGAAATCATCAAAGTTGCGCCGTGATTTCTTGGACGCAGTGCTGTTACTCGACCTCTTACGCTTGAGTGGTCCTATTCCCCTCGATTTCAGTGCGGTGATGCACTTGCCGCATCGCGGGATCCTGCCACCTTTAATGTCGTCGAAGATGGTATCTCCGCGCACTTTGTGGCCGCAGCGCTGGCAAGTGGCGGTGGCGAACGAGCCATGACACTGCACGAGCTTTTCTGGCAGGATACCTGCATTGGCTTCGATGTTGTCAATGTTTTGCGAGTAGTTGGTGAGAAGCTTGCCCTGGTTCTGCAGCATCGCAATAAATGCATGGGTTGGCGAAAACTTTTTGGTGGCTGGCAGGATGTCCTTGGCCACCGTGTAGAAGATGTTAGGGTCGTCACGAAAGACGTCAATGTTAAAAACCTCCTGGGGATCGTTGATGCCCAAACCTAACCTCTCTAATTGAGAGTAAAGGCCGGTCTCTTTGGAACGGAAATCGGGGATGCCGAGAGAGGTAGAAATACCCGCTCCCGTCAACACTACGATGTTGCGCGACTTTTTCAGCAAATGTACGGCATCGTCGACGGAGTTGTACGACATGATCTTGGCTCTTTTGTTTAACTCCCTGGTCATGGCCAAGGTGAGTAGGCCAAGATACGCCTCATCGGGACGGCCCTCGAGAAAGTCCGGAGGACGGATCCCAAAGGCTGTCAGTAATTTTCGCGCTGTAATAGCGCCAGAGTCTATGTGCAAATGACAGAACTCGTCAGGGCCGATTGCGCGTAATTGCTGGCGGAAGGTGACCGATTGTTCAGGGGTGCAAGCATCAACTGCAAACGTCTTAGCGGATGTTCTAGCTCATCACTGCAAAATTATGAAATAGCCAAGTGTGGATTTTGGTTTCGCCAAGTGTAAATTGAGCCAGGGAACTGAAGAAGATAAAAAAAAAAAAAATTAATTACCGTCAGGGGGAAATGTGTCTTGAGTGAGATCATCAATAATGTCTTCAAAGATGGACTCCGTCTCCCAAGAGTCTCCCAAATCGTTCACCCGATCTTGTAGTTCTGAAACGTCGCCATTAACGGGCTGGGGAAGTGGGAGATGTCCAACTTGCTGATCATCAAGAACCTCGGTGACGTGAACAGGGTAGACCGAAGCAGTAGTAGTTGAGTCAAAATGTAGTTCTTGCTGTCGGAGGTTGTGGCGTTGTGGTTGTTGTTGTTGTTGCTGCTGGGGACGGGCTCTCTTGGTGTAGGGTCTGCGGACGCGACCGGTACCTTGCTTTGCTCCTCTCATGGTGATGGCCGCTGTCGATCAAGTTGTTGGTGCGTTGACAACAATATGTGGAACATGCAAACAAGTAAAGACTAGTAGGCGGTAGGCAGATGACAATTAATCGAACTGCACGAACTGCACCGTGTGTATAGGATGCGCGAAACTACACAGCTACAAGACTCGGTTGTGTGTTGATGAGAGGTCGATAGTTCATGAGAATTAAAATGACAGACGGGCGAGTCTCGAGCGCGGCCGGACAAATTGATGGATTTAGAAGGAGAGTTAACAGGTGGTACTGGGAATGGTGCGAGAGGAATTATGGGAAGACGGAGCTGGGTACGCTACTCCAAGCTAAGGACGGTCGGAAAAGAGTGGTTAGTGGAAATTGTAATTATGCGACGAGGGTTGGGCGGTGACGGTTATTGTCTCTTGACGCGTCTTCCTGTTGTTTGGTTGATGAAGGATGAAGAGGGTTGGAAGTTGGTGCAGAGAGGATAGACCAGAATTCCGAATTGGAAAAAGTTGAGTGAGACTCGCTTAGAGTTGAAGGCAAGGGGAGAGAAGGGGTGTTAAGTATTAGAAGGAGAGACTCGAGACCAGGGAGGGAGGGAGGGGAAAGGTTGAGAGATGAGAGATGAGAGATGAGAGACGGCGTAGAGTTGACACGGAGGTGTGTAGATGGTTAGATGACTTGACGGCCGCTGTTGGTAGGAAATAACACAGCGGGTTTATTTGTCTGGGCAAGATCAGGCGCCTTTGCGGGCGAAAAGGTGACTTTGGGTGAAAAAAAGAGGTTGACACTCGACGACGAGGGAAGTTGTCCAGTTCAAGAAGGATGCGAATTGCTGATTGGGCCAGACCAGCCCTGCCTAAGCCAGCCTATGCCTAGGCTACTGCTATACCTCTCTGTCTCTCTATGTATCTCTCTCTACCTCTCTCTACCGTCTGTCTATCTCTATCAAGTACTACTATTATTACATACTACCAATACCACACCACACCAGCTTATGATACATTCTATTATTATGCTCAATATAATAGCGAGGTACTCATATCACATTCTACACATTCTACCTACACATTTATCTATCTACATGTACACTAGTCTAGGTTAGGCCGTAGTCATTCATTCACTCTCTCGATTACCCTTTAGTGAATCTAGGCAAAATTCAATTCTTCCCGCTTCATTCTTCATTCTTCACTCAATCACTCACCGTCCATGTGAACTAGAATTAGGAAACACTTCCAGTCTCATGATTTTCATCACCGACTTTTTGTCCTGTGCTCCGCCTGGGGTGCTTATCATTAGTTAGGTAGCCACATACTCGCCCTCACAAAGTTTGCCTCCTTATCCGTCTTCTCCCGCTTTGCATTCATTCTGCGCGAGTTTCCGTATTATCCCCTCACTTAGTTACCTCGTCGTTATGGACTGCTCTAGGAGTTGGGCTTTGTTTTTTCATGGCATAAGCATTATCTATTCCCAGTCATGATCGGCAACAAGACCTTCCGACCCCAGTGCCTGGTGTTGTCATCTCTTCCCTGACAGCTTGTCTACTGATACTACCATAAGTCCCATTGATGCTAGCTTCAAGTTTTTAGTTTGTCCTGCCATTATTTCCTGCGATGCACGTACTTGAGTCGTGCGTGCTAAACTCTAATAACCTTTTTTCCTTGCTGGCTTAGACCGAGGCTCCCTGGTACGTGGCGGGTACTATCTATATATCCTTCGGACTCTTTGCATGCGGGTGTCCTGTTTGGCTTCGACCTTGATGTTCTCATAATTCCTTGCCTGAGCCCCACCTCATCACACGCTGGCCGACTAGCTCTGTCTGGAGAACCCTTCCAGTCAAGGGTGTGGTTCGAGATGCTTACTTCACTCTAATCTTGTCTAACGACCATTGTCTTAATAATGCGGGATCTTAATGGTCCGGATAACCCCAAGCTCCTTTTGCAAGTAGACAATACTCTCCTAACTTACTGAGCATGATGTGCTAGGCTTACGTACTGTCAATCCGGGAGAGGCTCATGCTGGTTCCATGATATTCTGCCTGCATGTATTTCTAGGGTCAACCCTCTCTTTAATTGTACGTAAAAGTACCTAGCTTGCGAATACCGCCCATGATGCCTACACCAACTGATAATAGGACACATCGTTTGTGATAGGTATTGCTATTAATGAGAACCGTTAGGAATCTGGTAGAAGCAATCAAGAGAATTCTTTTTACTTCAATACCCAAGAACCTAATAAGTGAAAGTTTACCTAGTAAATGGATATCTCGAGGTTCTTGTTCTGGAAGCTACCGGATATGCTCGGGGAAATAGGCGATACATATTTTAGCCCCCTAAGCTTTTGGAGCATCGTCGGTCTTAACTAGGAAAACAAGTTGACGAATTGGTCTACATAGCCTATAGTTTCTACGAGTTTGCGTTCGTGCAGTCTTTGCCTCTGCTGCTATTTATTACCCATATCCGTTAAAACCCCGCATATTGTGTGTTTCATTAGTGGCTCACTTAAGCCCTGAATAAATGCACCGTCGCTTGATCACGACGAATAGGCCCACCGTACATTAACAGTAGAGTAAGGTTAGCTAGGTATTGATTGAATCTCAAGTTAGCCTATATTTGGCATCGGCAACATCGGTAGTGTGTACATATTCCATTCCATCGCCGACTTACTTCGGCCGCTACCCCCAAGCAATCCTAATCCCCACAATCACGGCGCTTCCTGGTACCAACATATTATTGTCGAGGTCCATGGTTGACGAGTAAGATCTGCTCATCTATTACTCTTGGGTGTTAGTAAGCATATAGCATCCCGATTCGTGACTAGAGAAAAACGATTGATTGGATGTGGTCTCTAAGTTGTGAGCTAGTTTTGCTTCTGCCACTGTTGGATCCTAATTATAATGGACTATCGCGGCCGAGCTAATGGCCCTTGATATCGAGTATATGTGTACTTTATGTCTTCTAAGTTAAAGAGGTAGTATACAGCGAAATGGTTTGACGTTAATGGATCTCTGGACGGTTGTTTCTGACGTCGTAGCAAAAGCACTGCAGCGAAACTGATGAGATACCGAAGTTGCCATTCACATACACAGTATCCGAGCGTCTCAACGCGGTGTACACGTAGAAGCAGATATTCCTTAAATCGCTGAATTATCGCAGTGCTCTTTCTTCGTCTTGATTTCTACTACTAAAATGATTTGATTGGTATCTATTTCGCACCGGGAGTTTCCCCCACACCCCGAGCACACCACCCAGTTTAGGTTGTACAGACAAAGAGAAAAAGAAAAAAAAGTACAAGACGTTGCGCCACTGCAGTATGTCCTGGGTAAGATGCACACCTCGGCGCGCCTTCTCGTGGTCGAGGATTGAGGATTATGTTCAGTCCGTGTTCTTCGAGTTCTCATTACTCGATATGACCCCAATTACACGACTGATACTGAGCTGTCAAGTCGCATCCGACGCAAGGGCCGGAGGAGAAAGCTCTATTGTGTAGCGCTCGCTCATTATTCTTGAAGGGAGCGAGACGTTGACCATCCACATCGCCTGACTGCGCCCCTGAAGTGCTGAGCGACCTGCTTCGAACTTGAGTGCATGACTATCAGACGGTGTCCGTATCAAGCTCTACACGGTCGATAAGGAGTGGCCAGAGGCACCCTGCCTCAAGAAACAAACAGTACTGGAGAGGATATGCAAGTCGAAGCTAGTAGCTGGTATGCTAGATAGTCGGGAACTGCGATTGCCTGGCACTATCTTGGGTATTATCAACAAACAAAAACGAGTTTTCACACTGCCTAGGATAGAGACTTTGGCTTTTGTGAAGGTGGTTGAGGAACACGCAATCGCGGAACGTCACCAGGAGTATCCGATTCATCCATTTCCATCGGCTCTTCTGTTAGAACAGGTGTGATGTCAGGTCCACTACCTTCCCGATGTGAGAGAGGAGAAGGGGTGGGCGAAGGGCGAGGAAGCTGTGAGAAATCACGGTTGTCGTTTTTCTCAATCGGCGACCAGCCGGCAGCCACGCTGCCAGCGATGATGCCTGCCATCACCGTCGGCGCACCCAGAGCCGAATTAGAGCGAGATCGCATAGACTTGGAACGCCTGCGGGAATCAGGTGTCGGAGCTGGGGATGGAGCTCCGAAGCTATCCTCTCGAGTCGGAGTGCGTGGGGCATGGATGGAGTTGGATCTGGAATGAGACTGGCTCCTTGTCCTTGACATGAAGGTTTCACGAGGATGTTGCACGGCAAACTTCAAGTTATTGAGACGACCGCCCTTGAGTTTCTTGAGAAATGCGAGCTCATCCCGGACATTGGTGAACACATCGGGATAATCGTTGAACCGTTCTTCATCTGAAATTATAAGCCCAGGTGGTGAAGGCTTTCGCTTGAAGTACTCAGGAATACACTTCCTTATTAGCTCGTCTGGAATGAGACGGATGAGCGAACCGATAGGAATGGACAAAGCACCCAGAATAACAGCAGTTGCCCATTGTGGCCCGGTCTGAGGGGGCTTTAGAAGCGAGATGTTGAACGGCGTGCTACCGACGAAAATGATGAGGATCTGTAAACCAATTACAATGATATTGATGGCCAAGAAGAAATAATTTTTGGTTATGCCTTCCAAAATGTTAAATCGGTTGTCTAAGCGACGATTGCTTGATTCGAGTTAGCTGATGATGTGAAATATTATATTGAACAGCCTTCACTTACTTCCACTGATTAAAAATCTGCATCCACACAAAGGTATTGAACACGAGGGTGTCACGCCGAGTGGAGACGACTTGAGTAAGATCCTCTCGTGCCGCGATGCCGATGGCATATGAGCCGTAATACAACACGAAGGTAACTGCGAGTTGGTAGATAGTTTGTCCGATAATCATCTTCCACATGGTGATTGAAACAATACTGGCATTTCTCGGTTCTGGTTTGCGGTCGATTACGCTGTCTTGTGGCGGGTCTGTAGCAAGGGCCAGTGCTGCAAGTGTGTCCATGATGAGATTAACCCAAAGAAGTTGCACAGCCGTCAGCACTGAACTTTCATCGCTACTGGAGACAGCGGTCACAAAAGTGAGCGCAACTGCAGTTACGTTGACGGTCAATTGGAACTGGAGGAATCTCTTCACAGCATCGTTCACGGCACGGCCCCATTTCAAGGCTTTCACGATGCTAGTGAAGTTGTCGTCCATAAGAATAATAGCCGATGCTTCCTTCGCGACTTCAGTACCAGCAATACCCATGGAAAACCCGACATCAGCAAGTCTGAGTGCGGGGGCGTCGTTCGTCCCGTCGCCAGTCACAGCGACAACCTCTCCCATATCCTTCAAGCGGCGTACAAGAATACGTTTGTCTTCTGGGCTAGAACGAGCCAGAACTTGGAGCCGGGGGATGATCTCATTTTGCGCTACTTTGCTCATATTGCGGAAATCAGGTCCTTCTAAAACCACCCCATCCGGGTGCAAGATGCCGCACTCCTTGGCAATAGCTTGCGCTGTAAGTTTGTTGTCACCGGTCACCATGCGAACAATAACGCCCGCCCTTTGGCATTCTCTCACTGCATCAGGGACACCAGCGCGAAGTGGATCCTGAATGCCTACCATGCCGATGAAGGTCATCCTGTGGAAGACATCTTCGAAGGCGACTTGGTTTCCGTCGCCTTCGATCCGTTTTGCATTCCGCGGAGGCCATCTTTCAAAATCACGATAGACAATACCGATTGTTCTTAGAGACGTTGAGGCGTAACTTTCAATAAGACCTTTGATAGTTTCGGTGTTTTCGGCTGTCATGGGGGACTTTGACAGATCCTGTGTAGGGTCGGAGAGGATCTCTGAGCATTTCGCTAAGAGAATTTCGGAAGCGCCTTTTACGTATAACCGAGCCGCACCATTACTGAGCTGGACCACTACCCCCATGCACTTTCGACCGGAATCAAAGGGGATCATTTGTAGAATGGTTGCATTTGCACGTTCTTCACTAACAGCTCCCATTCCTAGGTGATCCCTAGCGTAGAGTAGCAGGGCAGTCTCGGTTTTGGATCCGATGAATGTTGACTCGCCGTCCACATCGCTTTCAAAAGCTGTAGAATTCAAGGAAATAGATTTGAGCAGCAATTCTTGGGCTTTTTGATCGAGAGATGTGGCAAATTGTTTTTCCGTCAACTCTGCTTCATCGGCCTCGGGATTAGAATTTCTGAATCGGTGGCTCGTACCAACCGTTCCTGCGACGACCTTCATTTTGTTTTGTGTCAACGTCCCGGTCTTGTCCGAGCAAATCGTCGTCGCATTCCCCATCACCTCGCATGCTTTTAAGTGGCGCACCAAGTTGTTATCCTTGAGCATGCGAGTGGTTGCAAAGGCCAATGCCAGCGTGACGGCGAGTGGCAGTCCTTCCGGGACTGCAACAACTATAATTGTAACCACGACAATGAAGATATTGATGAATTGTTGGCCCTTTTCAGACGGTGTCGCATCGCTCCCAGATAGTCGAACGAGGAATTCGATGAACAGAACAACGAACAAAACAAGGCCGGCGGCGCCCCCAAGCTTTGCTATGTATTCAGCTACAACGTTGAGCTTGGATTGTAGGGGCGTAATTTCGGGGTCCTCGTTTAACGACATCAAAGTTCTCCCATAGCTAGAATAGACACCAGTGGACGTGACCATAAAGGTCCCTACGCCTTCCATGACCCGACCACCCGACTGGATGAACGGGTCTAGCTTTTTGGTATCTTCGCCTCTCTCGATCGCAGCAAATACCTCATCAGCCGGCCGCTTGCGTATGACGTCTGATTCTCCCGTAGCTTGCGACTCGTCGCACTTGATATTATAGCCCTTAATCAGAACACCGTCAACAGGTATAAGATCACCAGGCTCTAGATGGAGTACATCCCCACTCATTAGATCAAAAACTGATATCTCGGCAGTCTTTCCTGAGCGGATGGCCTTGACAACTCGATCCTGCTTTTTTCTATTCAGTTTTGCGAACTGTCTCTCCTTCTGCCAATCGTTCAACGATCCCACAAAAACAACAATGACAATAGCAACAATGATGGCTACGCCTTCGATCCATTCGACACCAGGGTTTTTTGCTGTATGTTTTTGCCCAAACGTTTGATAAAGTCCTATGGCCAAAGAGACGACCGCCGCAACAGAGAGGAGAATGAGGACCTTGTCATTGTAAGTGATCCAGACTAATTGTAAAAAACTTTTGCCTTTCTTTTCGGGTAATCGATTGTCACTGAAGACTCGTTTTCTGTCGGCAAATGCGTTATCGGAAACGTGTACAGAGCCAATTGTAGTGCGCGTTACCGGCGTGTCAGGACTGGGAGTCTCGTCATTTATGAGTTTGGTGGCATCACAGCTTGTTGCTGCTTCAAAGGACACTTTGCCATCGAGGTTTCTCTCATCCACACTCAACCCCGCTGCACGGTCGCTTCGAAGTCCTTTTTCTATTCCTCGGAGACCACCCAACTTATAAAATGCAGACAAGCTCTTAGGATTGAACATTTTAGTAAGCTGGCCCGGACTGAACGCAAACGGATTATCCTCAACCTGGAAGTCTCCCTCTCGGCCTTGATCTGGTTTTAAGGCATCTTTGTCCTTCATTATATGCTCATTATCGTATTTTGATCTTGCAGGACCTTTCTCTGTAACCGAGTCACCCTGCGAAGAAACTGACCGCGATCCATCTTCACTATCCATGGAGTTCTGACGTGACCGGTAGTTGGTGGGAACTGCCAAGAAGGGTTGGCCTTTCTCAATTCCACGCGACGTCACGGGGCTAGAAACGTTGTGAGGGCTAGTTGGCCGGCTGTCTTTACTGTCAAACGAGTGTGACGCACGAACTTCGTGGTGAGAGGTCGAACTGGGCGGGTGAGAGCCAGTCGGATAGTGTGTTCTTTCAGATGACGTCCAGCTTGCGGCAAGAGTGGTAGGGCTTATTGTTTCATCGGCAGCTGATACTGGTGAATGGGGGAGAGCGTTTGACGTTGGTTCACTATCGTTCGTGGTATCAATCGTTATCGTGGGCCTAGACATAGTTTGTGTGAGTGAGAGGTCGCTTGCTGAACGAAAGAGGAAATTTCCTAGCATTCCTAGGAGCCTTAGTTACTCTACTTACGCCCTGGGCCTTCGCGGTGTGCCTTCCGCACTGCGATCTTGATCTTGAGGATCTGACATGGTGCGTGCAGCTCCGTATATCCGTTTAACGTATAAAAAGTCCAATAAAGAGCGTCATTCGGGGTAGTCGACAGCAAAGAGAGCCTCGTGAACGTGAGTCGAGTGGGAGGCTACCTCATCGACGGGCAGAATTACGGAGCGACCGAGAGGGCTTTGTTTCGACAAGCAGGCTTAGGCAGAGTCGTAAAGTGTCATCGTCCAGATTATACTTCGTCATCCGGCTGGGTCAACCCTATTGCTGCAGCTTATAAAAGCGAAGCCTCGCAGAGCAACCTTAAAACACAGAAGAGGTGGCGTCGAGACTGTGCGAACCAATTGAGGACGCCTAGGCTAGAGATTGCTGTTTGTCTTCGGCTGACGACAGCTCTGTCGCAATCGGTATCGACTCGTAGCGTCGTGTACAGGGCGGAGAGACGTGCTGGTGAGGTATTGCTGGGGACAAGGTAGCAGACAAAACAACTACAGGGTATGTTATGATGGAAATCTGGGACGGTAGTGTATGCCTGGGATGGTACTGTAAACACCGAATGAGGGAAACGGGGGCGAAATGCGCCGCAGTCGAGGAGCCCTCAGGCAAATAAATTGAGGCTATGCAGACGCAGTTCCATATAAGCCTCCTGGGTCTGTTTGCAGGCACAACGCCCAGTCGGATCGCCACGTTGAAAGGGGAAGGAAAGTGAAGAGGGCTCGAATGACACGAACAATGGGGTGGATCCGGCGGAAGGGGACAACAGACGCGCAATGACCCCTCTTTGTGCAATAGGAAGGAAGGCAACGGTGATATAAGAAATACAGAATACAGTAGAGAGCGATATCAGAAGGGAACGAGGAAGAAATCCATTGTGCTGGAAAAGCGCGTTGTACGCAGTAGGGTGAACAGCCAAGCGTCTGAGCCCCAAGGTTCTCTACACTAGACTTCTTGTGAAGCGCACCGTACCTCTATCTACTTAGGCCTGGGACGGGTAGTAGCGTACCTGGGTACCTATGCAGTGCACGTATACACTGCTGGCAGATAGGTACCTACCTACTAACCTAGGCATGTAGATTACGGTACAAGAAGTGGTACGTATGCCTGACTTGTTATGGTGGAGGACGGGTATGGTACATAGCCTAGCTCAATAGCACTAAACTACCTACAGTAGGTAGGTAATTACAGCACGGCGTCGCTCATTGGGAAATTGACCTCCGATGAAAGGGAAAGGAAAAAAAAAAAAAAAAAAAAGAGGCGTGGCACCCCAGGTTCACCCATGCTAGGTAGGTACTTACTCATGCTGCATAGATGGGGAGGTATGCATCTACTATACCCATACTACTAAGAGTACCTTACTTAGGTATGGTATATGCAGTCGTACAATGGGTAGTACTTAAAGAGTTGGATCAATGGATGTGAATGGAGTCGTTTAAACTAAGTACTTACTCCTCAGGTTTTAGACTACATACTTTGCTCCATCTGTGCTTCGAATCATGCCACTAACTGTACTCTATGTGAATACTATGAACCTCTTACAGGCTAGAGTGCTAAGAGCGCGAGTCTTTTCCTGACTTACATGTAATCAACCAACGACCTTCACAGTGGTAAAGTATCTAGTTTTGTACTGGGTATATAATCTATCCAAATTACGTAGGTACCCCAGTGCATATGAGCCAGCTATTGTTCCGGGACGGTGTTCTTTGTACGGGCTGCCCAAGTTGGTACTACCTACCACTCTTCATTCAATATAGTTGTACTACAGACAATTTCCACGCAGACACATACATGAGGTATCCACGCGGAGTTGACAACATACCGATAGTGTAATTAACGATTATGCTACGCAGTACCTACTGCGTAAGGTACTCAGGCATATAGGATTAAGCGAAGACAATTACATGTACTGCGCCGTTCCCTGTGGGCTTACACCAACAGCGACGGCAACTTTTTAAATTGATACCCGGCTATCAGTCAAATATGTATACTTACTGTATAAATGGTTGGTACTATGGCGTACTAGACTCACAATACAGTACCTAGATTATTAGGTCGGGGCTGTGTCGATTCTTTTTGTCAACACTTTGCCCCCCTTTGCATGTCTTACTCCTCGTGGAAAGTCGGGCAGAGCTCCAGACGAGCGAGGCCATTGGCCCAGCGCGCCGCAGATGTAGGTATGCCAAGAGAGGCTGTGCTAGTCCCCTGGTCGCCATTTGGGCCCTAGCGCAGCGCGCAGCCTCGCTTTTGCATCAAGATCTCCTCACTGTCGCACCGGCCAAGCTCTCTGCACTTATCTCATCACGAATCATGGCCGATTTGGAGAAAGCTCGAATTCAACCCTAGTGTAACAACAAAGATGCCCTGCGAGTCAGAGTCAGTATTGGCTTGCCCAGATTTCTTTTTTGGCCACCTACGGATTAATCATGTCTCTACTCTTTTCTTGTTTCGATATCAGGCCAGAAATCAGGTTTAGGCTCTTGTGGTGTTTGGTTGGGTTTCAACTTTGGCATCTGACGTTGTCTAGGCGTGCGTGTTTCGGCCGGACTACGCTACGCTGCCGACGACCAAGATAACGATGACTGGAGACATTTTCTCCAGCTCGGAACCTTACCAGAAGTGTACAATAGTGGCGAACAAGGAACGAGACAGCTGTGGTTACCAATGCAACGCGCAGTTTCTCACCCAACAACGGTGTCATTGGAATCCCAATTAATCGGTCCAATGGAAATGGTATGACAAGAACACACTACATCCAACGATGCCACCCATCTAGAGCCTATAGGCCAGATTAATTCTCGATCTCCAGCTTGCAGTGATTTCGACCATACCATTCGTGCTGCCAAGGTAGAAGTAATCCACGTAGTACGCAGTATAGAACGGCCACCACACCTGTCGGTGAACGTATAATATTACTAGGTAGGTATTAGCTATCCTAATACGGGCAGGACTAAACTCACACCCAAGATCGGGAATTAGGATAATATCATTCTCAATACAGAAACAATGAACATGTCTCAGCACTCAAGGGCTCAGCCAATTGGAAGATTAGATAGTACACTACAACCAGCGCCGGCTAAGATGGGCTTTGCTCTTGGATTCTTGATTCCCGGTGGAATTCGAATGTGGGGAAGTTATCAGTGTTGTTTGTAAAGATACAACGTAATGTACCGTATGTTAAATATCCCTGACCTTAGTCACACCACAGGCCGGTATACTTACCTATCTAGCTGCCAAAGCGTTCTTTTATCCGAAACAGTACCAATCAGATATCAAAATCCATAAAGAAAACTGGCCATACGGATATGTTTGTGACCGGATAGTGGTTCACAGCCACTCGTATTGAGATATCGAAATCTATGACGTCTTCTGATTGCCAGAATTAGGTATCGTGAAGATCCTAAGAAGCTAGTATCACCCTGGGTTCTGACTTACATTATAGATAATTAGATCCTCTCTAAAACTTATTCTTGGACTTCTGTGATCTATGGACTCTCAAGTGTGGGAAAGTGGATAAATATAGAGCCGTAGATCACAGATATTCCCATCTAGAAAAACAGAAAAGAAAAAGGTATTATCATTGTTATTTACCTAGATACACAGCGACCCAGAAAGGAGGATTAAATCTACTGCGTATACTCAGAACCGCATCTAGATAAGTAGCGTACTTTTAGCCAAGCATAGATTAGTGTACAGATGTTATTTATCATCGGAATACCCACTTGCCTAATCCAGCAATATCCAAGTTCAGTAATACCCAGTTATGGCCCAAGCTTTCTTCAGCCAAGAACCGTTGAATATCACGTGACCCTCTTCTACTTGGAATGAAGTACCGCAAAGATACATAGTGTAAATATCATACCCATCATACCTTGACATATGTAAGAAATAGTTGATGCGGGAGGTACATGCTCTTTATTGGGAAAAAGGGAAGCGAGGGAAAATAAGAAAAGGAAAGGGAAAAGAAAGAAAGACAAAAAAGACAAAAGGAAAAGAAAATCTGATAACTACCTATTTACAAGATTATTTCTTGGTATGCTTTTAGTATTTTTGCCCAGAGTATAAGGGTACATCTCATTGTAAGTCCAAACTTTTGAAGGTAGTACTTATTCTTAAAATATTAGAAGAAGACTTTGTCAATTTCTCCGTTGTTTGTATTCGTCCTCGAATTTGGTTATTATTGATGGCCGCCATCTTAACCTTTTTGTATTGCTAGCTAGCTACACTCCGCCTCCACTAGGAAAAGGCAAATTGCTTGAGGGTAGAATCTACTCCGCGAAATATAAATCCAAAAACTACATAGTAATTCTATCGTCATGACTGTCCATCCAGACAATAATACCAGCAGGGATTGAGAGGTAGGATAATAGCCACAGATAGCACCGCACAAGCCACAGCAGGGGTAGGGATGGTGATAACTTGATAACTACTTACAAGCTACATGTAGATCCCAACCAAGCAGGATTAATGCTTCAAGCACGTGCAGAATACTGCACGGTTCCTATTCCAGCATGTCATCACACTGCAACGCTACCCTACATTAATTTATCCATACCCATTGGAAGCAATCAGCAACATGCGGCGTTATTGTTTGTGGTGGCTGCGCACATTAGTGCTGTTAAACCATGCACTCCACACTTTTCGCTATCTGAGACGAAGGGAGGGGAGACCCTGGGAAACCATATTTACCGGTACCTCAAGGCACCGCGTCCTGATATACTATGCTTCCATTTACTGATACAAACTCCAGTTGCCAATACCGGTATTGGATGTTTTAGCTATCCCTTTATCTGAATGTTTCGAATGTTCCATCTAGATAGCCGGAAGTTTTATGATGACATGGAAGGATTCGAGGATCTACCGGTATGCCGAGAAAACCATTACCCGACGTGCATGCTGTTTCATCCGATCATGAAATATCATGATACTTACACCAAGAAGGACTTCAGATGAGATCTACCGTCCGCTCCCATCCGCTACCACTACACGCTAGTTGGATAGGAATCTAGTGTAGGGTTCTAAATCACACAGCCTCACCTGAACGTACATCAGCGATCCTACGATCCAACTTCGATAATATGTGCTGTCCATCGAGTGCGCTGTGATGCCCGCAACTGGCTGATAGCGGAAGCTTCGGGGAGAACCAAGCTGCGGTGAGATATTCTGACAAGGAGTGGGAGTCCTCATCTCTACTTGTTTCGTCATCTACCCGGGCAGTGCCACCTTTCCCCGTAGAGATTAATACCAATAGCCTCTGGGCATGTACCGTACTCGGATCGCATCACTTACTCAAATAAAAGTGCTTGCCGTCATATGACAAGAGAAAAAGATGAAGGTTTTTCTACATAAGACATTGGCAAAGACCGCCAAGATGAAGGAAGGGGCTGCGCAACAAACTTCGTGTGCTCACAAGACGCCCCATTATACCCGTCCTAACACTTGGCTTAATAAGAAAATTTGCAGGTACGCCTAAGCACCCTCAACATATCCAAGCCAACAGAAATTCGACTGAAAAATTCGAATCCAAAGTAGGCTGGAACGCTACCACTTAGTAAACCACAGAATAGCAGCCTTACCCTGCAGTCCTTATCTTCTTCTCAGTTATCTATGATTACGATGACGTAATTCCGGGAATAGCCCGTTTATTCCCTCAGGGGGGAGGTTAGTCAGTTTAGTCCAATGTTGTCAGGCTATGTCTACTATGGGTATAGGTTGTTGGGTAAGGAACCTGGAACTCTAGTATCGTGATTTTTGCTAACTCGATCCAAAACGCTCACTTTCACAGTCTAATTTTGAGAGATATCACGTGACAAATACTCAGTCCCTCTGTGTCTTCTCTGTTTCTGTGACTTCTAGAATAACCAGAGACGACTTTCTTTGGTCGGCGGAGTTTACTCAGTCTTGGCATCTCCGGAGTGGGGCGATTCTTGCGGACTTTCCATCCAACCATACTGACTCAAACTCCGCCAGTGGACTTTGTTCTTACGGCTTGTTCTCGACGCCGGGTAAGGGTTACCTACTCCGTCTACGGTGATTAGCTACCGAACAAGAGGAAAGATGGAATTCGCTGTCACAGAAAACCCCAGCACACCGGCCTCGAGGCAGAAAAACTGCAACAGTTGTGTGCAGGCCAAGAGGCGGTGCGACCGGCGAACGCCGATATGCTCCCGGTGCGTGGAGAAGAAAACGGCTTGTGTCTATAGCAAGCCTAAGAAGCCTAAGATGTCTCGGCAGCCGGGGAAGAATGCTAGGGAGCCAGCTCCTCACGCGGAGGCTCCGTCGCTTCAGAACCCTCCCTATTCTCCGTTGAACCTCCCTTGCCTATCGTCGTTTGCTATGAACTATTCCGAAAGCATGTCCACAAGTTTCCCTCCCGAGGTTATTGTGGAGTCCGCGCCTCAACCTAATCATGATGCTGCCTCGAGCAGCAATATTTCTATGGACGCCTTCATGCAGTTTATAGAGAACGGCACCTTGTCTTCATCGGATCAGTGGCTCATTCGTGCTGATGATGACTATCTACCCGAACGCCCATTGACTCCAGCTGGGAAGGAAATAATGGCGGGATACAGTAAAATGGCGGCTTGTGTGAGTAGAATTTATGTTCCCCCGAAGACGGTAGGTCATTCGTCTTCTGTCTTTTATTAAGCTCATGATTTACAGCTTCATCTTGATTCATGGGATGCTTATGATCCGAAGACACCACTATACTACATTTTAAACCGTGTTAAAGAGTTCACGGCAGAAATGGCAGCAAAAAACGCCACTCCTTTCATCCACCGGCATCTCTACTATAAGTACAGGCCGCGATGCATCATGTCGGTAAGCACTTCTCGAGTTCGTTTGCCTTGTTCTAATACCTTCGAGAGCACCGAGACTTGTTTCTGTTTAGGTCATGGCCAGGTCTTCGGAGGTTCCTTTCTCTCTCTCTTTCATTTTTCTTTTTTTCGCCTTCGGGAACTTCCAAGTTCATGCTATGGACAACTAAACTGTAGTAGTGCTTCACAACTTGTGTGCTTTATGCAAGCCGCACACCAACGAACATGGCCATGGTGATAAGAGCCATATCTGATAGTGCACGGGAGTTTGTCGATGCTGAAGCCCATGTGGTGCGTACGTCTATCGAAAAGCTTGCACGCTCACAGGCTCTTTTCCTGTACCAGATCATTCGCCTTTTCGACGGCGATATTACTTTAAGAGCACAAGGCGAGAAGGACATGGGGCTACTGAAAACATGGCTGGGTGAGCTGTGCCGTATCCGTGACAATCTAGGAGATCTAGCGCTGTTAGAATATGCTTCAGTAAGAGAGCAGTCCCCGATTGAGTGGGAGGTCCGTCTTGTATCCTTCATTTCAAGTCGAAGAAATCTTTGCTAACTAGGGCCTTTAGAAATGGATTTTCGCCGAAAGTGTACGTAGAACTGTAATTATGGCATACGCGGTCATCGGTATCTACGAGCTTCTGAAAGAGTCGGGAGACATGGAACTAAACAGCCCTTGGGACTACGTCCATCGGTGGACAATTGGACGCTCCTTATGGGAAGCTGATTCCTCGACTGAGTTTCGGCGCGCATGGAAAGAGAGCTCACATTTCGTCATTGCAAATTTCATGCTTGAGGATTTTGTGGAGAATGGAAAGGGAGAGGATGTAGATGATTTTGCGGAAATCTTCCTGGAAGTGTGAGTATAACTATTAGGGTATTCTGGAATTGCATTATGCTAATACTCGATAGGTATATGGGTGGAGACGCGACAGAGGAATTTATGGCCCGGCGGAAACAAGAGAGATGAAGATATCGTGAAACCATATAACTTGTTGACAGAGCGGAAACCGTTTCCCTTCTACGATATCCCTCTCCCACCAAATCCTAATAAGTAATCTGTTGTATAATAACACAGCTAGAGAAGTAAGTCCTCCCCCAATCGCAAGAGAATGCCAACTGGGATCAAGGAGCTTAACAAGCTATTAGCGGACGGCAGCGGCCAATATCATTATGAAGCGGGATCGGTCATGCCGGATGGATCAGAACTTCTAGGAGAAGTTAGTACCCAGTCTGCGATGACTTCGGTGGTCACAGAGCTTTCGGCCTCACGATTAAGGTTCATTTCAGTTGTACTCGCGGATTTGAGTAACTATTAACTGTAATAATTCAATAAGGCGCGTTGAATCTCGTTAGCCTACAGTCTGGTTGAAAATACTAGCTTCGATATCTCCAAGAAGTACCTTGGTAAATAGTAACATCTTGAAAATAGCTCCGCTCTAAGAATACAGTCAAATAGAGCTAAGTATTCTGCCGACGAGCTAAAGTCCTACCCTCCGAAACTGTCCCGTGCAACCTTGCGTGGCTATCTCTCATAATAAAGCCTCAAGGGTGACTTAGTTCATCAGAAAATATAATCCTAGTTTTAACACTATCTTCCATGTATGCAAATGCCACTAGCTGCATATTCGCTTTCCGAGGTCGAATAAGTCTCGGTTACATACGTTTGAATGATTGTCGCACCATGGAAGGCGTACGCATAAGGTAATAAAGCCAAATACGAGATCGGACAGGGATATTCAATCAAACACACAAGATTCGTCAGGAACAGAGCCTATTCACGAAACGCCACAGTACTTCCACGATCGGATCTTGAAATTAGACTAGGGGGAATAGACAGTCCCGTAATACCGATTTGTCCTAGGGTTGGCACAACTACCGCGATGTTGCTCATCAGCTCGCTATCAAGTTCGTTGTGCAGTTTGTAAATTGCTGCTGCGACGACAGACTCCTTGCAGCACAGTGATGTTTACCGTGTTCGGCGGGCGGGTCTTGTAGAGACTCGGTAAGGTCTAATCTGCCGCGACACAGCTGTTACTCGTACGAGAATTAAGTAATTCAGGCCATGTCTCGGAAGAATGCAGGAGTCATGACGCCTGAAACGTACCAAAGGGAGGATGCCGATTCTCGTAACTGGTCAGTCCGCAGTAAGGAAGATCGGAGACCGTCCAGGCGGTATTCGGGTCAAGGAATTTCAGGTCGTCTTGGTCTAGCTTTTGTCACTCTGTACGTGGCCGTCTCGTATTGACAGAGAGATCGTAATAATTATGTTTTGTGTTAGTCCTAGCCCCAACTCGTTTATACTCGTGCGCTTGCATGGTTGGCAATGCCCCTGTCGATGCGTCTTGTACACCATTGATCAGCCACACTGGGTGGTAGGCCAACAGTGGCAAACTTCATGATGTATGAGTGTCCTTGTACGCAATCAAATGCCACGTCGGTGCCAGCAACATTATCGCGTTCCAAGCCACCCATCCTTTGTAGCTGGCCAAAGCCATTTCACGGCTTCCAGCTCAAGGTGGAACACATTATCACCTACTTCGCGATAAGACATTTGCCCCTAGCTCATAGACTGCTTAGGGGCAAATCTTGAATTACGTAAATAACTGATGAGAAAATTGAGATCTAGACTGATACGAGAGCCACGAAGAGAAGTGAACGGCGCGTTGCACTGCACCGTTATAGCTACTATAGATAGAATTAATTAAGTCGTCCAAGTAGATCGTCAAATGTTCTCAGCCGCGCAGTTTCCATGCAGTACTTTTAGTTAGGTAGATTCGACATCGTCACGGTTGTGATTCTTGAGGGTCACGAGAGAACCTACATTATCGGGTTTAAGTAGTGTATGACTCTATCTCTGCATCTTAGAACCTCTAAATCACTACTACGCAGACGAATACCTAAATAGAGTGCTGATGTGGTTGTTTTGTCTCTCCATGATTGAATACTCCTTGCCATATAGCTTTTGTGGGTATATCGCTAAACCCAGCACAATATTTTCAACATCGCCAACACTTACACCAACAATAAGACTTCTAATGCAGTAGATATAACTAAACAAGTTATTGCACAGTTAAACAGGTCTCTTATACAATATTAATACAAAATTATTTAGTACCATATTGACTTACAAGTCTAAAAACCTCATACACAACGAGTTACAATTATTAGTTTCTTGGGATTTAAGTTTAGATGAGAACAGAGAATAAATAGCTTAAGTCTTTAGCTCCTCTTGTACCATATTCTTTTGCTTTCATAATATATAATACCTACTTTCGTGTAATGCTTTTCTGCCACTTGATGGATTACGGGTAGTGATCTACAACAACCAGCTAATTTTCGTTTTGTGGCTTCGATCTGGCTGCTTAGTCTAGTAGCTCAAATCGAATCCACCTAGATAAATCGGGTATGAAAAATCACTATTTCCCTACAAGCCCTCGGTTCCTTTGAAATTAAACTGCTTCTTTACAGTTTTCAACTCTTCTAAACTTGCAAACTACTGTAGCCCTTTACATATGTATTATAAATAGCTACGTATTAAAAAGTATCAATTGAAGCACAAAATGTTAGCTGATTAAGACTTGTGAGACACTTAATGTCAATTTCGGCTTAGATCTGGACAATCTCAAAATCGCTAGCTGAAAACTGAGGCTTGCGTATCTTCAGGTAATAGGCTAGACTAGCCCATGATGGCTACGGGCACTGCCGAGTAGTATAATGATCTCTCACACAGCTCTTGCAGAAGAACTCACATCGCGCCCCTTGACGTGTCTCTTAGAGCAACTCTCTCCAGAGATTTGACTAAAAATTTATAGTACATATGATAGCGGGACAGAGAATCAAGCGAAGTGCTAAATACAAATACGCAACTTCACTAGGTGTAGTAAGGTTGACTGAAGTTTAGATATCTTACAGTATAGTTCTTGTAGTCACACTAACCATCACTGAGTTGTGTTCTAAATGGCGTCGGTTGAGAGGCACAGAAAAAGAAAGTTATAACGCTAAGCTATCGCTTATTGGGATGATTCAGCTTAGTCGATGCTGGATTTAACCGGTGCTTGAATAACACTGCGGCTCAACTATCTGGGCTACTCAAGTATTCCTTGCGCTGCCTGGGGCTGAGTGAGAAGATATCTGAGAACTGATAGATTCATCCAGCCGTTATACTTTATGGGGGGTAGTTATGGAACTTTTCGGGAGCTCGTATTTTTGTCCTGAAGAGGACAACTTCTATTATGTAGTGGCAACACGAAAACACACTTGCAGTTAACATCACAGGGTGTTCAAGCCATATTGTAGCAGTAATTGTGTTGATGTGGGGATAATATTTTTGATTGTATCCAAACATCTGGGTTGTATATACTCCAGCTATATCCCATGATGTGTTGTAATGGCTTATAATCCCTTATTATCCCTATTATCCTGACGTACGCATTTGCCACAGCTTTTTAGCTAGCGAGTACAGGGAACCTCCCTTGAGTACAAAACCTGTACAATACGCCGGTCTCCACATGTCTGGTCCACGCGTAGCGTAGCGGTCGTCGAACTTGAGGCGGCATAGTGTAGCCGGCGTTTCTCAAGCGTTATGTGTCGACGAGGACCTTGTGACACTCATAGAACATAGGTGTTCTGGATATCAGCCTGTCAGCAGGGTTAGTCTATATTCTTCGCGCAACAACAAGTGTCTATCGTCCTCATACCTTTGAACCTTAGAGGCTCAGGCTCACGTCGAAAATCCTGGCACGGCTTGACAGTCTGCGAAGCGGCCAATTTTTTTATGTGTTGTACTTTTCCCGCCTTACTACTAGATCTAGTCTAGTTCTGGGGCTGTTGAAAAGTGTCGGCCGGTGTTAGGGAATTCCCAGTGACGAATAGCAAGGGCTGTAGAAGTAGCTGCGTTGTTCGAGTCACACATATGGGAGTTTGGGGTTCGAATTGCATCAGCTTTGGCCTATTGGAGGCATCCCTCTCCGGAGTGTTGTTTGAATCGCGGAGATATACTACTGAGTGAATATGGGCGCATGAATTTTGTTGTCCCCCTGAGCAGCATGATTTTATGCTCACGTGTGTTGTCCGGTATCCAGAGCTCAAGATTTTTGCCCTTAGTTGTTGATGGTTGAAGGGAAGACGCAGTAGATGTTCTTATGCTAGTATTGCGTACCGGTTTTGATGAGTCTGGCTATTTAGTTCAACTTTACACGTTTTGTTGTTGGCGGTGCTTGTTGATTTGGCCGCGATAGTGCTCCAAAGGGGTTTGCTGCCGGTAGTATTGGGACCCTGACCACGGTTGTTGGGCAAGGGTTGACGGTTTCTATTGACTATGTTAGTAGATCGAGGTAGGATCTAGTTATTGGGATTCTTACTCTTTGTCGTCATGCCTCCAATTTTGCTGGAAATTCTTTACCACCCGTTCCTTGATTTCCCTCTTCGCGTTTGTCGCCGTCCCTCGTCCCCGGAAATCCCTGGACCTAGCCTTCATATGACCAAGCAGGTCTTGGAGGCTTTCAGGGGTAATTCGTAGTTGACTCCGTGCTTTATCGTAGCTGATGAGAGTCGATGCGGGGACGACGGGCGTGTGGTGAATATAGACCCAAGATGTCCTAAATTTGGGCCATACCTTTCCATCTGCGAGGTAGAGGTGCTGGAAGTTGTTGTTTGGTTTCGCAGACCCCTCGAAAGCGCGGAAGCCGTTTATATCTTTGCCCTTGTGGAATTCCTGCTTCCAAGGGGGTAGGTAGTTGTTATATTCACCAGACGAGTAGGCGGACACGGTCGTGACAATATAGTCTCGCTGATCACTCGAACGGCCTAGGATTATGACGGGGTGGCCTGTTGCGTTGTAGCGAATACGGCCACTGTCTAAGAAGTCCGTCCGCTCGGTCTGGCTGAATTTCTCGGCTTGTTTGAGAAATGCGATGTCGCCAGGCTGCCACTGGTGCGTTGGCATTGGGCTAACAGAGGCGCATCGTGGAAGCTGCTCGTTGGTATTCGAACGCCCGTTCATGGAGGCCATTGTGTCTGTGTGCTGAAGTAGATATAGCAGCTAGCTGACAGACAAGAAACGTGACGTGATTGAGCAAAACCGTTGCGTATGACTGCCGGATGAGCTTCGTGAATGCGGTGTTAAGCCTGTGGTATGAATTCGTGTTAACGAGTGAATAGTTTGAGCAGATGGAGAGCGTGAAAACAAAAAGATAGAGTAGAAAACTGTAGAGAAAGAGAATACCTAAATGAATGGACAGATTTCTATATGGACAGTAAAGTATAATTATAACATGTAATATAGATGTTATAAAAGATGGTAATCTCTGTGACGCCTGATGATAGATATGGTGCGCAATGGAGAGTATTTTGGATATGAAGAATAGAAGAAGAGAAGAGGAAATGAAACGCGAAGGTAGTAACATATCTATTGATGTTTACGCGTCAATGTTTACATGCATTTAGGGTATACACCAATGCCTCCCCAAAAAGTATATGTTGTACTGGTGATGGATAGCGTGAATCTTATTGCCTAAACATAAAATTAAGTTAGCTATGGTCCTTAGTCATGTGTAGAGGGTAATTGGTACAACTGGTATGAACTCCATTGCGTAATTATTAATGGTGCTATCTTTGTGTATTAATGTTATTGTTATCGAGAAAAGAGCTTGGAACTAGGTGCTCAAAATATCTGCTAACCATGTATGAAACACTTCATATTCTAACAGTTACATGATACTTGGAAGTTAAGCTTGGGCTAGTCTGATAATAAAGCTACTCTATATGCTCTTCCCCAAGCTTAGTTACTAGACGGCTGTGAAGAATACAAACATATAAAATTATATGGACAAGACTGTTGAGAAGATGAGTTCTACTACATTATCATCGGGAGACTAAAAACCTGTTTAAGGAGATCAAGCGAAATGTGGTGCTCCTGATAGCTAGTTACGAAACAAACTTCCGGGAATAAATTGATCAGATGTTTCAGTATCTAGACAGAGGAACTTGAGTTGCAAATATCTCTAAGTAGGTGGTTATGCTAGGTGATCAAATCACCTTGAGTGAGGAATGCCCCTCAAAAAGAGTATTGCCAGAATAATGTAAAATAGATTAGCTGTGTAGTGTTACTATGGCAGCGTCAACTCTAAATTTTAATTTTGATTGAGTTTTTCTTTAAAAACGAAATCTACTTGAACTAGTATTTCAACACTATTACATTTTAGCGACAATTAGTCTGGTAGTTGTTTATTGACTTGTGTGTTTGGAATATTCCCAGCTTTGCTAATTCGCAAGAATTGTCTTCAGGCTATGGAGTTGTTTAGTTTCATATTACAACATCCTTATAACGAGTTATCCTTATATCTAGATAAAAGCCTGAATCGCCCTGTAGGTTATACTCAATTAGCAACTTGATTTTGTTTAATGAGTATTGCAGGGGAACCTGGCACCAATGAATGTAAGCAGCAGATTAAGTAGTGTCCAACCGGATCAACGTGCTTAGTTTTAGGTAGTATATAGAGTTAACTCACGTCGCTAGTGAATCCATGATACCTTAGTATGAAGAGTATATTAAGAATATGTATTATGCTTCTATCGTCTCTCACTGAGGCATGCTAGTCTGCTGACCGGCTGCATTAGATACCCACACCTTTTCTTCGATACCTTAGTACACTTCTCGTTCTGGAAATACACTAGACGTACTATTGGCCAGTCCTGCTGCAGATGAAATCAAACCTACCTAGGGATGCTACTACTGAGCACATGCACTGAATCTATCTTAGATAGGGTTAGGCACCTCCTTATTCCCGATACCCAGGTAGATTATGTCATCCCACCTCAAGCGCTATCAACCCCGCCATCTGCCTGCCAAAAAAGCAATCATCTATCGCCCGCTCGCCCGCTATCTCGTCTCAGCTACACCTTCGCAAAGGGCTGACTTACGTTCTCTCCTCTCCCCTCCCACCTGACGCTTCTTCCCCCCCATTCTGTGACCGTCGCGGCAAACCGCACAAACGCGAAAAAAGATGGCGGAGCCAACGAACCCCAACGCGAACCCGACCGCGCGCCCGCGGATCCTGTATTCAGACGTCGGGCCCGAGCCGCCCTTCCCCTTGCGCATGGAAGGGGCCGTGATCTCCGGCTTCGGGCGCGGCTCCAAGGAGCTGGGGATCCCGACCGCGAACCTGCCCGTCGACGCCGCCGCGACGCCGTGGATAGCGGACGCGCGATCCGGCGTGTATTTCGGGTGGGCGTCTCTGGCGCTTCCGACGAATCATCCCGATTCCGCCACTGCCACTGCCGCTGCCGCTGCCGCCGCCACCGCCGGCGCTGCCGATACCGATGCCGCAAATATTAATAATCATAACGGGACCAATAATGTATCATCATCATCATCGTCTACCGAGCCCAAGACCGAAGAGACCTCCGATTCGCAAGCAGCGACGACGGCAACGACGGCGTCGCGCTTCCAGATATACCCCATGGTGATGTCGATCGGGTACAACCCGTTCTACAAGAACAGCGTGCGGTCGGCCGAGGTGCACGTGCTGCGCTCGTTCGGCGCCGACTTCTACGACGCGCCCATGCGGCTGCTGATCCTGGGCTTCGTGCGCGACGAGAAGGACTACAGCGGTCTCGACGCCCTGGTGGAGGACATCCGCATCGACTGCGACGTGGCGCGGCAGAGCCTGGCGCGCGAGGCCTGGACGCCCGTCGAGGGTGTCGTGGACGGTTCCAAGGGCACCCTCGATGGCTCGTGGCTCGTGAGGTGAAGGCAGCGAGGATGTGCGATTTGAAGTAGGGCTCGCGGGGCAGACTTGCTTGAGAGATAAGCATTTTAGGCTCAAAGGATATCTTGGATACTTTAGAACGCGGTGTTGGATGGGCGAGCGTACCTAGAAAATTGCGGTATGTTTCGGCATGTTGATGAGGAGACTGCTGGTAGAAAACGGGCATGCGGTATGGGTCGGCATGTAAATTTACTAGAGTAGTTGTCGAGACTAAGACTTTATAGATATACCGTCGGGTGGAGAGCGGATGGCAAGGCGTTTAGGTGGGAATACACAAAGCATATAGAGAGCGTTAAAACATCATATCAGCATTACATGCGGTTGGGACATTATCTTCGGTATTGAAACCATGTTCGTGTTCTCATTCGTTCTATGCCACAAAGTCTATGGCCAATGAAAAAGCCGGGAAATACAGATAATGGTGACCAGCTCCCCTGCAAAATGGGAGAAGAACTCTAAATATGTGAGTCCCATCCAAAACGCCGCCCATGCTTCATTCATATGGAAGCCGTGTTACTCAGAATATATAACTGATGCCGATATCTATCAACAAGGAAAAGTAGGTGGGTGCTTCGAGGTAAATTCGTTCGAGATCATACTGCAAGCTGGTCTTGGTCCCGGTAGTAGCAAGGTAGGAACTACATTAAATTAGCAATGTTGCTTGAGCATGATAAGTGTGGTTTCGCGGCTTACATTCATGATGATAAGCATTGGGATATCGAAAACATCGCGCTTAATAGTCCAGCAAAAAGTGCAGTCAAGTTTGCCATCCTTTCCAATCCTGGAAATTCCATGCTCACCATCAATCTTGGTAACCCTGCTACTGAGGATGCTATTCCGGATGTTCTTTTGAGGCGAGTCTTCATTGACTAGTGCCTCGTTCATCTCTTTGGTCCGATACTTCAGTAGTCGACATTTTCTTGTCACACGGCCGCGACTATCCCCAAAAGCCAATTGCGCAAAGTCTTCGTAGAATTGTATTACACTGTCATCGTCCATGAACTCGGCAGCGAAGACAGGTTGCGCAACTCCCTCAGAAATTTTGGCGGTGTCCGGCTGGAGGGTCTTCAATCTAGGTGTGGTCAATTCAGACTTGCTGGGCAGACTTCCGGACTCCGACCCTGAACGACCCAGGTTAACGTTGCAGTTAGGTTCCTTGCCAAGGAGAATATTCTTCGTCCATCCCGTGAGAGCAATGAACTCTTTGTTGACAGCGGCAACTTCTCCCGTCCGTCTGCACACAATGGTCGGTGCGGAGGCATGTCCCATAAGATCCTCATACTCGAACAAAGTGCGTTGAAAACATTTTTCCATGAAAATAAGATCTTGTCTGTTAAGGTTGTTCATGCATACTATAAACGAAGGTCGAATACTGGCTAGGGACTTGGCAATGCGTAGGGTCTTGCTGGGCGAGAACCTGCGTTGGACAAAATTGATCAACCTATGAAACCCGGTAAGGTATGGGTACGGTTCCTTTACAGTGTCGTATATGGATGAAGGATCCCGTTTCTTGGTTATTATAGATTGCGGGCCCAATTTATCATGCGAATTCGTGTTCGTAGGTTTATGTTTTGGCCTAGAAGGTTGAGCGATCGGCTGGCAGCTGGTGGGCGTATAGCTACCGACGGTAGGCGATTTGTCAAAACCGTAATTCGTCGGCTGGGGGCTAGAAGTATTATCTGTGCCTGGGCTGGCCAGACTGCTGGGCGTCGGGCCAGCTGCTGCGATTGCGTAAGCATGAGGAAGTCCATGCTGCAGGTTACCCTGGGAGTACACATTGTTCTGGTCAATATTCATAAAGTTTTCAACCACACCCGGGTCGTAAAGCTGGTTATATTGACTGGCCCCGTTGGAAAAGACAGGTGGCGGACCGAACCCGACGTCACCGCTGACGGAGTGCGCTATAGCTTCATGTGGTGGTGTTTCGGCAGCACCGGAAGACATGTGGCCCAGCATGCCGAATTCGAGCGCACCATAGTGACTGCCGAAATTGAGCCCTTCGAGATCGAAATTGAAGATCGCGGGGTTACTCGGATCAAAAAGCGCTGTGGAGAAATGACTCGGCGGCTCTGTAGACACTTGGTGAACAGGTATACCATTTATTTGTCGGGCATTATTTGCGGCTTGAAATCCGTTTGTAATGGGAGATTGCTGATTGCCATAGGGTAGAGCGTCTGACATTCCCGTAACCGTGTTTTGCGCACCATTTGCGAATATAGGATAAGCTGTGTTATTCGTATTTTGTGAGTAGTATGCCGAAGCTTCCGCGTTACCATTTGTGACCTGCCTGCCATTCGTCGGCTTTGACCCGGCATTGGGATTGTAGTTTGGGCCCAAAACTGGGCGGAGTGCCTCTGGCGGCGCATCATGAAGGTATTTGGCCTTCTTTCGTACTCCATCCTGGCAAGCATCGCCGAGGCCACGCTTAACGCATCTCGTGCAAGGTCGCTCATCTCCTGTATTGAAGTAAGTATAGCTTCAGGATTGGAGTATAGACAATTCTATTTATCAGGAGCGGAAATCGAATCCGTGGGGGTCAATATGTGCGGGGGCAAGTGGACAAGAGGCTGATGGAGTTATCGGAATTTACATGTGGAGGCTGAGACTTACCGCACGTCAGATGAGCTCGCTGACAAGCATAACACGCACGTCTTGCTTTTTTACGCCGAGGGCGATGAGGGTCTTTGGGATCGTACTTCTTCTTGGTCTCGGTGGAGTTTTCGGCCCCAGCCTCGGGTGATGTGTGCTGCTCAAGCATATTGTCGTTCTCGTCCTTGACGTTATGGCCGATTTCGTCAGGATCCATATCGTTATCCGACATTGCGTCTGAGACTTCAGCCCCGTTGGCTTGAACGTCTCCTGGCATGTTGTCTTAGTTTTATATAAGGTCGCTCTGGGTCTTGCGAAGGGTTCTAAGGCAAGCCCTGACCCAGTTTTCGGCGTAACCACACTTCTCTGGAAGTACGCAGCTTGCGAGATCCTGGAATGATGTTCTGGGCAAATCCAGGGTCAAGTCGCAACCAGGTACCCGGGCTTCTCTATCTATTAGCCCACCGCTCTTTGAGCGGTACTGAATTAATGGAGCTGGGGGGGCCCAGACCGCTGGCCAGCGACAACGGTTCGAGACAGCTGTGGTCCAATAGCGTAGACGAGAGCTGAATATCAATCAAAATAAAAATAAAATTGACAACAGTACCGAAGTGTACCTAGCGCGTACGTGAGACGCAGACTGTTCGTGTGCAGTGGTGCTGTGCGCTTCCGTAGTGCAACGGCCCTCTTCAGCCCAAATAAACCAGGAGTCTGCGGTCGAGGAGCAGGCTACGAGACAGGCGTCTGCTCGTATTCAGCGTTGACTAACAGGGTAGACTCCAATGGGCTACCTCCCCGTGCCAAAGAGGCGCTTTTTGTACAACAGAAGCCGGACAGCCTAGGTAGGAGTCGACGAACAACTAGGCCCACTGCCTCTGTACAGATCGCGGGGGGGTTTCGCAGAGCTTCCCCAGTAGAACCTACTGGGTACTGCGGGAACGGACCGGTGACGCGGAGGCGCAGAAAGACTATTCTCATGGAGTCACGCGCCGGCGGATAACGCACTGGGGGGTTTGGCTAGGATGGTATGCGGGATGATCGATGCTGCTGCAGCTAGCCGGTACTTCTGAAGCAGTTCGCATTGGGTGCTGACTAGACTGGACCGAAGACGAGAGAAAGTAGAGCACACGGATGGGCTAACGGCGGCTCGGCTGGTTGACCTGGTCTACCTGGGACCTGATCGTCGGTCGAGGTGCAGGTGGATAGGTGGTCGGCGACCGCGAAGGTATGTACATGTAAATGCAAATATATCTAGACGAGCGTGCCTATCAAGGTATCCCGACGGTATACGGACGGTATCCTTGGAGTATCCTGAGAGTATCCTGAGGGTATCTTCCTGGTATCCTAACGAGGATGCGCAGCTGGAGGGGGCAAAGACCACAGCGCAAAGAGGAAATGCGACGGTGGTAGGGTTCACTGATACACTGCGGAGGGCGCGAACCGTGTGAATTGGCCGCCTGAAGACCGTGGAATTTGGCTACGCAGACATACGGAACTAGAAGCAATGGATGCAGTGGCGGTAAAGGGGGCCCCTTAAAGAATCAGATGGGATGGGCTGAGGAGGCTGCCGGCGGATGCAACGCCAGAGCCACAGAGGGCACAGGAGGAAAAAAAAAAGGCGAGTGGTGAATAAGAGTGGTGGTGAAGAGTCAGGATGAAGTCAACAACCACGAGCGTAATGGAAACGCTGAGACGGGCGAATCAAGTCCGACAAGAAGATGATCTAAGCCAATTGGAACGAGAGGTGGCGCAGAAGAGCGGCCGTCATATTCATAATAATCACTGGATCTCGCACGTTTAATGGAGGTTACCAAGTCGAATTCGCATCACGGGCGAGATTGGGAAGGATACCACTACGATGCAACAGCGGCTATGCAGCTCTGGGTGGTTGAGCGTGATGAGGGATGGAGGTCAGGTCGTGTAACGGGGATTTGGGGTGGAGGGGGGGGTCATGATTTGCACGGGCGATACCAGTCGGCATTGTGGATAGCCGAAGCAGCCAGCGTGATTGGCCCGCTGCAGCTCCGATTTTTTCAATTTTTGCTGGTGCTCAGGCTGCCGGCCAACCAGGACGTCGACCTGCACGCTCCATAGGGCCGAGCCGCGGGGTCTCTCCTCGACGCACCCCCACCAAGACCCCCTCTTATAGGCTTAGGCGGCCCCTCTGGCGCCCGCACAGCCGCATACCATCGCCTAAGTGAATAAGCAGAGCCCCCGGTAGTTGAGCTGCTGGCTGGATGGTTCGAACGCCGCGGGCAGAAACAGAAGGACCAGGCCAGCAGCCAGACAAATTTACAACACTCCATTCCAGATGCGCTGTTTGGGTGGGTTGCATCGATCAACGGCCGGTCAACCTGTTCAGCCCCGGTCAGGCACACGCTGTATCAACCGCCAAGCTCCCAGAGTTGCGCCAAGGTGACTAGCTCAGCTTCATAAGCACTACATCTTCTCCTGCCTATGTCCATACCTGATTGTCACCCCGATAGAGGACTAGATAGAGATCACGCGATCATCTATTTCTTGGTGTTAGTCAAGGTAACTTGTCCCTTGAGGCAGCTGAGAGCGTTTCGTGCATGTGAGGTAAGCATGTATACCTGATGTACTTCGGGCCTCTTGGCTAGTAGGGAACACATACGTAGTGTGTGTGTGCTCGTAGGACTGGGTACAAGACAGCCAGACTCTTTAAGTATGTACGTAGGCACATGTAGGTCTGCGCATACATGTATCTATCTGTATGTAGGTATTGTACCGTAAGTAGATTCGTCCCACTTCTCGGCTGCGTGGGGACGAACGTTGAAACTCGTGTTGGTTGCTGCTGGTACCGTGCCTAGGAGATGTACATGACGTACTATAGGTCGGTACTTACGCATACACTGGGAACTTCGCTCCAATTCAGCTTTCGCGTATGTCGAGCATGTGGGGTACTTATACCCAGTACGCATCAATATATACGTATATCAAAATGCAAAATTTCCCGTCTTAGATATATTATTGCTTACATAGTCAACTTTATTTGACGTTGTTCACCTGGACTTCCTACCTACAGCCTTCCTCCTGCCTGTCACTGTTCAGCTTTGTAAGCTGCATACCTGAGTTGCTCAGAGGTGGTAATTGGAAAACCGCATATCTACTATCTGCACCCCTTGGTACGTCAACATGACCCAACTTAGCTAGAAACGTAAGGTACTTAACACTACCTCTTGATCTACTACCTACAGTCCAGCAGTCAGTTATGACACTTTTTGTCTGTCACCTACCTACGCATAAGTACCTACCGCACTAGGTACTGCTCCACTCCGCTCCCGTCTTGTTTCTAATTCTACACGTGTGGTGTAAGGCTGGCTGAGAGACGACTGCCAGTCACCAACGTCACTACCGTCACTACCGTCCGGTTCGGTCATACCTACATAGTAGGCAGTTTATCTGGCCTGCTCACTGTACACTCACTACACTGCTGCGTATGCTCTCCAACACGGCACTTCTGTTTTGCTCCACCGATGCTCCACCGACGCTCCCCCCCTGCCTCTATCCCACTTGAGTAAGTGGTGAGGATTGGTGAGGATGGGTGAGGATGGGTGAGGATGGGTGAGGTGGGTGAGCACCCTCGTCGCAAATCAGCGCTGGCCAATCTGTCCGCTCCGTACACCACGGATTGCTTGCTTGCGTATGCAACCAGCGGCTCGAGCCGCACCATCGACTCTCCACCGCAGCCCTCGACTGTCAAATCAAGCTTTCGCACCTGGCCTGCCGAACTTTCCATCCTTTCCATGCGCTGTTCGACGATGCAACGCAATCTCAAACACCGTCCATTGCGCTTCCACTCCATTCTCTATGCGACCCTGCCGCAATCCACGACCTTCTCGATTTCGCTATAGCGGTACGGCTAGTCTCCATTCCCACTATTTGACGGAGGCCTCAAATCCGGTTCTGCAGCCCGGCCATCCGAGAAAGCGAGGAAGCGAAGCGAGATAGAATAGCAGCTGGTGAAAAATACAGTCGCCACACTGGTCAATTGCTATTAGATACATGCTTAAAGTCTTAAGAGATACCGGTACTTTGGTTGCCTTTTTTTTTTATTTAATTGTGGTTAGGTATGCCGTATCACTCGGTGTTTTTCAATCTTGAATTTTTTTAATTAAAAAAAATCTTTTATTATCATTATTATTATCATCATATTATTACCGGTATTATTTTCATACCGCTGCGCACACGTCACTCGATACCAGGGTCTCACCATCCTTATCCTTGTCCTATACCTGAAGATCTTCACTGCAACCATCCTTCATTGATTTAAGCCAGTGTTCATACGTTTCAACCAGCTGTTCAACCGTGGTGGTAGGGTAATTCTCAGCGATCGCCGTGGTAGCATCCCACCGTTTTAATTTCTACGGGCTGTGTGGGATGGCGGCTGTTCCAATATTTTATCTAGCGATTGTCCAAGATGAACAGAATCTCTTGGCTCTACGCTATTTGTGATGTATGCTCAGTCAACTGCCGCTAATACTTGCATTGCCAAGTATACAAAGCCAGGTACTTACATCTACACAGGTTTCACGTCGAGATACGTACCTCCGTCGTCACGAGGCTCTCTATATACCGGTACAACTGAACACCTGTCAAGTACGAGTGTTTATTGATTCTGGCTAAAGCATCGTCCTTTTTCAGTTAGGGTGTGCTGCTTAGTGCTCTCTTCCTATCAGATATCACAATCCACCTGCGCCAGCAAGTAGCACCCAAGAGCCAACAGGGCCGCAGGACTACAGATCGCGGCAAGCATCTCCCAACCAGAATCCCAACCAGCTCGTGCACGACTCGACACGCCTTCTCCTGCACAGGACCGCCTTGGTTGGCTCATCTCGTAGAGTGGTTGGCCGCATTCGGACCGCCGTAATATTATTCAACGCACCGCATGTCCCATGCTCAAGAGTTAGGTATGTGATACACGCCACGAGCTCTGGGCATCACCGACTTCGTTCTGCGGTGATAGGAGCGCTCGAGGTGGACGACGCGGTGGATTACACGATGGTCTGCATCTGCCACCCCTGGTTGATACGCAGCTACTACGTATGTACACATAGTGTAGTGCTGTGTAGTGTAGACTTGATTGCGCGTTTATTGCCTCTTTGCCCATCCCACGGCCGTGCTTGGATTAGAAATCGAAGAACGCTGCAGTCAGCTAAGCAGATAAAGATGGGACTGGTGTGACTCTGGAGTGGTCTACTCCGAGTACATTCCCGCTCAAAACATGCCCTGATGGTCTACAGCGCGAGGAGAGGTAGTGCGACGTACTGTACACTGTACGCCATCAACGACGCAACCTTGTCTGCCCGTTGCAAGCGTCCGATGCCGTGTAACACGCCGATGTCAACTATCATGACCATGGTGCCCAACAACAAGCCCATTTGGCACCTATCCACCAGGGTGTCCATAGTGTGAGATACAAAGTCGATTCGTTCTTGACCCTTAGATTTGATACAATTGCTAGCCTCGAATACCCCAGATTAGTCACAAGCCAGCGTATCTCCTCATAAGCCACCAGACTAGTAATAACCACTTATTTTAATTCATAGGTACCTAGCCAGCTTTGGAGATGGCTCTTGTACTGTAGTATATTCTGCATACATGTACATCAGCCAAGCCAAATAAACAAACGGGGGTTGTCCCTTGAGACACCATGGTGATCTCTCTTACTTGCTCAAACTCAACTTTCTTGTGTTGCTTTCATCTAATGAACCACCCCTACATCCTTATCCACCTGATTGCAGAGGGTTGGACCATCTCGAACCACTCGGAGAAATTCTCGATCACTTGGAATTGATGCTCGACAATGACTGGCGGGACAGCAATGTACCCAGAATCTGAACCACCGCTCCAGTCGATTCCAGCCCACGCGCCCACCATCATTGGTGGAGAAGGGGGTTAATTGGCACCACCGTCTCCGCCTCCACATATCACTGCAGCTTGATACAGTCCTGGAGCAAAGTCGCAAGGCCATCTCATAAGAAGAAGGACGCACCAGGCTAGGTAGATCGGACCGGCCCGGCCCTGTCCTGTCCTGTCCTCTACCCGCCCAAAAAATCAAAAAAATCAAAAATATCCACAACTACATTTTCTCCTAGGTATTTTGTACAGGGCCGAGGCTGCAATGCAAGAAGATGACGATGCTGACTCCGTTGTAGTTTAATTGCGTAGAGTAATAGATAGGAGAATTTTTGACGCCACATCACCTCATACTTCACACCGGCTTAAATTTTTTTGCGATGTCCAAGAGCCCCATTCGTGCGCTTTCGTGCATAATTTCTTCATGGGCAAAATTCCTTCGCATGTTCTTGCTTGCTTGCTAGCCGTGCTGATAGGAGCGTTTTGGAAATTGGCCAGCTGAAACTCTCTTGCGAGAGTGACAGTGAAAGGTTCTGGGCTGGTCGTTTCGAGGAACGCCGATTACAACACGGAAAAATAATTACAAGGGAGTACGTATGCTCTTCTCGAGTTCCAGTATCGGCTGTGAGTCAAAAGCAGGTATCGTGATTCGTATTACTATTTGTCATCGAGAAGAAAAAAGCACTTTGTTATCTGGTTTCATGGCCTGATGCATCCACAGCCTTGTATTCTACAAGGCAAAGGTAGGGGCCCTTGAGAGCGAAGGAATGCCGAGTAAATTTTGCTTGGATTGCCTCTCCCAGAGCTCTCCGTTCACAAGAAGACAAAAAAGAAATAAACTAATGGTGATAATCAAACCCGCCGAGTATGGCATATCTTGCCAAGCAGTGGCTATCGTTGAAATACAAGTAATATAGAGTATTTAGATGTAATTGCCTTTTGTTTGTTTGTTGATAAATATTGTTTGCCTACACACATACAGACATACATCGTACATACATAATGTATGTAGGCTGATCTTCACACAACACCTAATCCATAATCATTCTGGGTTGCTGGCATATGCAAACCTGCAATAAATCTAGTATGAGCGACTTATTAGACGTCGATAGCCTGCCGAAGTCATCATACCAAGAGACTCTCTAATCTCTCTTTAATTATTGGACACACACAAAACGAGGGTTGGGCTCCCAGTTTTCCTTTTCCTTGCCCTCCCCCCTTTAGCAGATCTCAAGACCCTGCTCTCTAATAGGATCGGTTTACCTTGCCGATCTAACCAAGCAGCAAGCAAGCAAGCAGGCAGGCAAGGCAAGGTAGATTTCGGGTATCGGACGCCGCACTGATGCTTGACTTATCACATCGATCTTGGGCCGGGGAGGGGAGAGGAGGAGAGGTGGGAGGGATGAGGGGGGGGGGAGAAGCGCGAGCAGGGTGTCTTCCCAATGACTCGTCGGATCCGGCTCTAGTAGTCCCAGCTCTGTCCTGTCTGTCTGGGCCTTCTTTCCGTCTCACGGCCGCAACCAAGCTCGAAAGGGTAGTAAGTAGTATCTCGTCCCCATGAAACGTGGGTAGGGAGGCATGTAGCTTCGCGATAGGAAGTCGGTGAGGTTCGTCAGGTGCGCTTTGGGTTTCGCTACATAATATGTAGGCATGCATTTGCGCTACCCAGGTTTCGATACGTGTGGATGAATTTCGGATCGTGCATGGCCCGTATGCAGCCAGAGGGGATATCTGGTCCAGTCTCGTCGCGCCGGGTAGCCTATCACAATACATTAGCCAGGCACGATGAACCAAGCGTTTTACCGGGGAGGTTCTGCGGCGAGGGGTGCTTTTTTTTTTTTTTTTCTGTTCTGTTGGATCCTGGGATGGCCCCATTTCACGAGCTTGTGGCCTTATTCCTGTTTCGCCTTTTTGATTTTACGCTTCAGCCGCATCGTCTCTTGTTCAACGTTGATTTGACTTCGCTGGCGCCGGCGTTGTCCGACCTCGTGTCTGCCTTCTTGCATTATCAATGATCTACCTTACATGGTAGTATCTTTCGACTCTTTCAGCCAGCCCATGAACTTGCCCATTCCAATCCCACTAACCGACCAACCAGATCCATGCTTTCAAAGACCGGTGTGTGAAACTTCTCGGTCCCGATTCGTTGCTGCTGTTTTTGTTGTTGTTGTTGTTCTCCCATCCTCAACCCAAGGATGGGCTGAAGTAAGCGGCACGACGGAGATCGCGAGCAGATTACTATTCCTTGCGAGGTCCCCGGATCGTCTTGCCATCGAGATGCGTCGAAACTGCCGTAATCACACCTTAGGTTACATTATTCAACGGCACCCATGACTTTGATACTGATACGACTCTAGTTCGCCCGGCCGATCCTTAGTAGATAGATAGTCTTGCAATGAATTTCAAAATTTGCTCAACACATTACGCAATTCTATCAAATCCCGTCTATGGCGCTTGGTATATGGATGTGAATGGATAACGCGCAAATTATCTAATTGGACTCTGAGTCGTAAAAATAGATATGGTCAGATTTAATGGATTGGCCGCGCTTAGGACAATATTTGTCTCGGTTGGCATCTGGAAGATTGTTCTGTGGTGTAAATACTTCCCGTTTGAAAGCGCGAATGCCGAGGCTGGTTATGCATCGAGTCGAGCTATGTTAGGAGAGAACGAACTTGAGAACTAGGTGAGTCCTAGAAAATGACTGCGCGATCAACACGCTGACGTTGCTACTAGCTATAATATTCTATGGTCGGTTTAATAATCATACTATTACATATACCTCGTGTGCTGAATGCTAAAAGAGAAGCTTTACATCTGCTCCTTGTATGCTAGATGAGGCTTCTAATTCCTAAATGGTGTATCAAAAATAACGCCTGATCAATCCGCCAAAAATATGCACCGGCCCTTTACCTTTTAAGTACAATAGCATGGCTGTAACGTAGAATTCCCAGAAATTCGCTTCACAGTAGATCTTTTTCGCCTTAAACCGGCGTTCTTAGTTTGCGCTCAGTATGTCTCAGGAAGTCCCATATTCCCAAAATCGGGCACGTTCGAATCACAATTAAAGCTGCGATTGTATGCTTTGGCGGGCAAAATGCCAGCTGCTAGGCCTTGTCGATAACTCCACTGGGGAGAGGACTCGGTGTCCCAGGTCCAGTACCACCAACCGTAGCCCTTCTCGAAGGAGGTCATTTGGGCCTCTGCAAACATCAGCAGAAACTGCTTGTAAGTGTCGCTATAGTCACCGGCGGACGCATTGGCATCGTCACAAGAGCAACTCGCGTCCGTCGTCGGGCACATGGGGGTTAAGGCTTCGCTGGACGAGTTGCCCGAGTCGTATGTGCCTATCCACCTGTTGCCCCAGCCAACGTTGGTCAAGTATTGGGCGCAATCTGTGTCGCCCTGAGACCACTCGGCGAACATGGTCGGGCCATAGCCCGTTGACGTGTCGAGTGACTGTTGTGCCTGCTGGGTCCAGTCATCACACGCGAAGTTGACCTTCTTCTGGTGCGTAAACTTGATTAGATCGTTGTTGAAAGTGACGTACTGGTGAACGTCTAAGATCAGGTCCTGGTACCCGGTCAGCATGCCCTGCCAATGCGCGAGCCCCAAGAACCCGTCGCCAAATACGATCTTCGGTCCCGTCAGTCCGTTGCCACGGATTAGCTTGTACGCTTGCTCCGTCCATGATATCACGGCGCTGACGGATAGCTGTACCATCTGTGGCTCATTGGCAAGGCCGTAGAACATGATGATGTTCTTGTATCGATCCTGTGCAAAGAATTTGGACAATCGATCGTGAACGTCGAGAGACCGTTGCGCGTTTAACTCTCCATTTGTGCCGTTCAACCAGCCTATCGGGCCCATTCGCCCGCTGTGGTTCCAGCCATTCTGTGATCCAGGAAGCCCATGCAAATCGAGATTCACACGCAATCCGTATTTACGTGCCCATTCGATACCGCGTAGAAGATACCGCCATGATATCCGGAATAGGTACGGGTCATCGTCGTAGGTCTGCACTGCCCAGTAACTGTAGGGGATGCGGACGTGGTCAAGTCCTGCGGCCTGTATCTCTTTGAAAGTCTGCTCGGTGACGAACGTGGCATAATGTTTCTCAAGCGTGGAGGCTGCTGTCTTGGCCCCTAGATGATTGCATAGCGTCCACTCATCCACAACACCCAGACGGATATCGTAATCAAAAAGAGACGGTGTGATGAAGGGCTCTAATGATAGCCAACCGCCGATACTGACCCCGCGTGCCGGCTTTGTTGCGTAATCGCCCCAAGCTTTGTTAAGTGCTGGGACTTGATCATTTGCTGCTGTAGAATCGTCCCAGTCCGTAAACAGCCCCATGACCGGTAGGTCACCGACTGTCTCGTTTGTATAAGTGACGTTGAGGTCAGTGGTATCGTACCACGTGAATGGATCGAGGTAGGATCCTCGAGCAGCTGTTGGCACGCTATCTGGATTGACGCTGCCTAGATCCGACCCTTGGGGTGCCTTGGAAGAGTTCTTCTTGCTTACAACAACAGCGACAATTATGACGATAATGATGACGACGAGGGCAACCCCCGCTATGATCCCTACGTATGCGGTCAGTGCCTAGAATTCCAGAATGTGGTTATGTTAACTAACATTTTTTCTTCTTCCTGTTCCATCTTGGAAGGCTATAGTGTGTCGATTTCTCATGCTCTATGCTGTTATAGCTGCTATGTTTACTCGTGGCACCACCTCGTATTTCGGGGGTTGATCTGCCTTCCTCGGCTATAGCGCCACTAACGATTCTCCTTTTTCTCCGTCGATGGCGCTTCCTTTCTCGTTCTAAATATTCGTGCTCATCATATTCGTCGTCGAAGTCGGGCTGTGCGTATGTGCGGGTTCGTCTTGGGCGTCTTGGTGACTCGGGTTCTCTCTCCGACTCCGAATATTCATTCTGCCGTCGTTTTGTTTTCCGTGGAGAATCGTAGTCCCTGTCAGAATTTCTTGCCTCATGCTCCCTCCTCCGCTCTCTGCGTGGCGACTCATATTCTGTGTCGACGATCTCGTATTCGCCCCGCTGTGGTTGGTCTTTCCGTCTCTTTCGTTCGGGCTTCCGTGTTTGTGACGGCTCTGGAATGTGACCCCTGGCATTCATGTCGTCCAGCTGGGCTAGAGCATTCATGGAAAGCCTCTGCTTTGACCGGCGGCCCGTCCCCTCGGAGGCAGACGTAGAGCCCGGGTCGCGGGGCTTTCGTCTCTCATGGTGTCTCCTATGGGTGTCGGATTCTCTGCGGCGACGCTCACCCGCATCACGATCGTCGTGTAGGGTCATGATGAGGGGGAAATGTACCAACAATCTATGTAACCCTCACGAAACGCGTCTCCAGAAGGCTGCAAGTACGTGCGGGACATGTAATCTATTTCTGGAAGGAAGCTAAAGAGGATTGCTTGGCAGCTGCACTCAATGAGCGGGAACTTGCAGGCTGTAGTCTACCAGGTTGCATTACATCAACAGTCGGCTTGTTGACCGGGAAACAATCTGACCCGTCCATACCAATCATACCTAGATATGGGACCCGCGCGGATCTTAGCGGGGCTCTTAGGCCGCGGCCCATGGACCTAGAGTAGCTAAGAAGAATGCCGCAACTAAGCGAGCTTCCCCGGAATATGACGATGGGGACTCTTACGCCCTTCCTCGCAGGCTGTTCTTGTTTCTGTAAACCCTTCAATTGACAGCGAATGGTGGTGATTCCCCGTCAGATAATCTATATTCAAAATGAAGAACAGTCTTTCGCTTCGCCGGCTAAACAAGACGCTAGTGTCTTTGTCTTCCCAGCCTTCGAGAGTAGCGATTCCATGTACCGGTAGCCGACGCTATTCGACGCACCCGCCAAACGCACGACTCAATGTCCCAATTGATTACTCTACGACACCCTTATTAGCACATAGCCCCCAGACGGCACTGGGCACCTCGGAACTATCGCCTGAGGTGAAGAATGGCACGACGAAACGAATGAACCTCTTCCAGGCGATCAACGATGCCTTGGCCACTGCGCTGGTAGAGGACGAGAACGTGCTCATCTTCGGCGAGGACGTCGCCTTTGGTGGTGTCTTTCGCTGTACCATGAAACTCGCAGAGAATTTCGGGACGGAGCGCGTATTCAATACGCCGCTCACGGAACAAGGCATTATGGGCTTCGGCATCGGTCTGGCCGCTGAAGGCATGCGTCCGGTTGCCGAGATACAGTTTGCGGACTACGTCTTCCCCGCGTTTGACCAGATCGTGAACGAGGCGGCAAAATACAGATTCCGCGAGGGGAAGACGGGGCGAAGTGTCGGTGGCTTGACGGTTAGGATGCCTTGTGGTGGCGTTGGACACGGAGCTTTGTACCACTCCCAATCGCCCGAGAGTCTCTTCACACACGTACCTGGCTTAAGAATCATCATGCCCAGATCACCACTGCAGGCGAAAGGCTTACTATTATCTGCCATCCGAAGCAACGACCCGTGCATCTTTATGGAGCCAAAGATCCTGTACCGCGCAGCGATAGAGCAAGTACCTACTAGCCCATACACGTTACCACTCTCGAAGGCCGAGGTCCTAAAGCCAGGAGAAAACGTGACTATCATATCATATGGGCAGCCTTTATATACTTGCCATGCAGCTCTCCTGAAAGCAGAGCAAGATCTGGGTATATCTGTGGAGCTCATCGATCTGCGAACAGTATATCCCTGGGATAGGGAAACCGTGTTTAAGAGTGTGCGGAAGACGGGGAGGTGCATGGTTGTACACGAGTCCATGATCAATGCTGGTATCGGAGCTGAAGTGTCGGCGGCCATACAAGGAGACGCGGAAACGTTCTTGAGGCTTGAGGCACCCGTAACTCGGGTCGCAGGTTGGAGTATACATATGCCACTGATGTTTGAGAAGTTCAACATCCCCGATGTTGCTAGTAAGTAACAGCAGAACATGACACAAAACTTCTAGCTTGACTAACTGTATACAGGGATTTATGACGGCATCAAGAAGTTAGTGGAATATTAAAACTGAACGGTAAAAAAAAAAAAAACAAGTTGTGCTATAGGCGTCATTTTTCATGCATGTTCAAACAGCCCAGCCTGCCTCATAGCAACCTGATTAATTGCACATTAAATAGCATGCATGTCTTTACATATATTTGCACAAGAAGGAGGTTTGTACGGTGGAAAAAATAACGTTAAAGGTTATAAGAGTTGTGTGATGTATTAAAGGGAGAACAAAGAACAACATCAAACTTGGAAGAGTGGTAGTTTAGGCACAAACTTTTATCTAAATACCTACAAGTAAGAGGTAGATACATGGATCATGATTAGGTAAGGTACAGAATGTAGATATTGCACGCACATATACTAGGCAGGTACCTGAATACATGCGGGGTCTTTACATAACTGGTATACGCTATCTAGATCGGGTTGCAGGCTGCCCACCTTCGCCTTTTGCCCCGCGCTCTGTTGTTTCAGTAAATAGTATGACGACCTTCGTTCACCCCTGACACTGATTTGGGCGTTTATACATCACGCACGTTGCTAGACGAATTAAGCTGCCACATCCGCCTATCCTCGATCGTAACACTGTCGAGAGCTCCGACCTAAGATGGCCTCCTCGCTAGCCACTATTGAGTCCTTTGTGGAGGGCGCACCACCGGGAGAGGTAGGAAGCAGCTTGCGCCACTGGCATCAGACACTTGTGGAAACCGAAGACTGAACAGGGACCAGTTATCAGATGTGATCAATGGTATGCGCAGTCCCCGAGCGACACCGCGAAGAAGCCGACCGTCCCTTACGCAATCTCACAGACATCAAGAGTTTAACCCTCCATGAACCCGAACTGGTCTCCGAACTTGGACCTGCCTTCGAGAAATACAACGAAGAGCAATTTGTCACCGTCAAACTGCCTGGGAGTAGCCAGCAGGTTGTCATAAGTTCTCACAACTCCCTCGGTGATGGTCGATACTTCGATGTCGAGAGCTCATCAAGCTTCGCCTTCGATCATGCTACACAGGTTTGACCGAGCTGACTACGTCCTTGGATCTTGGTAATAACGTCTTATCAGAAAGCCAGTGAGGTTCAGAGCTACGTTTTAGACGGTGCACAGGCGGATCTAGTGTATGTTGCAGTTTACTTATGACATGGTTAGTTTTGGGAAAATTGACTGTCAATCAGGAAATCAACCCTGAAAAGCTTGTCAGCATATATCCAGGAGCACTATCCTAATGCCTCGTACGGCGTATATCCCATCGAAAACGATACGAAGATTGCCATCATCATCGTGGCAAACAAGTACAGACCGAACAACTTCTGGTATGGCCGCAAGAGCGCGAGGCTGGACTTTAGGTCGGGGCTGACAATAGATCGCTAAACTAGGAATGGACGCTGGCGATCCCTCTACATTTTCGATCCTTCTTCAGGGAGCCTTGAGGGCAGTATTAAAGTTGACGTGCACTACTACGAGGATGGCAACGTGCGACTATTGACCAACAAACCTGTTACGGGCACCGTATCTTCCGACACAGGTGCGGGCATCTGCAAAGAAATTGCGACGGGCGAGAAGAAGTACCAGGAAGAGCTGAACAGGGGTTTCACCGACCTTAGCCAAGGTGCATTTAAGAGCCTGCGCAGACAACTTCCCGTAACGAAACAAAAGATCGAATGGGACAGGGTGGCTAGCTACCGGCTGGGCCAAGACATCGGGGGCGGCAGTGGGAGAAGATGAGCTGACAAGCAAGGGAGCGCCACTGTCATCTATTGTATGTGCTTAGCAGATTACTGCTACTGTGAATAATGGGATAATGAGCCAGACGATAGATAAACAGTATTGATTTTCGGAGTACCCCAACCACTTCATCACCCAAAGCCGAACCGTTCTACTTATACACGGAGTACCGGGTGAGCAAAGATCCGAGTGGATGACATAATAACTCACTCGAACGCAGCCGTGGCTACGAACCGAACGACAGCATACGTACGATTCGGGTCTAAGATGGTACCGCACGTTGGAGACCTTACAGGGTTGCCATGTTGCCATGGTGGTAACTCGAAGGCCGAGCTAGGAGGGTACCGGCACATTCGACATTGCGCCTATCCTTGTATACGGCTCATACAAATAGGCAATCCTTCGATGCTGTTATCCAAAGCTGCTCGCTCGCTTACTGTATTACCTCCGTGCCGTGCGCTCCTTTTTGAATATAAGCAGAATGGCTGAAGGCAGGATGACTGAAGTGGTACAGAAGCTTACCTGTACACAACAGCGACCGGAGTGCACTGTAAATAAGAAGGGTCCAGTGGGTTTAGGCTCGGGCTGTCGGGGCAGTTACGCAGTACAGTCGGGGGTTACCATTTTAGCCCGCCCCCGAAGCAGCCCCGAAGGTTGATCGTACTGCGTAGACCTCTTTGTATGGTAATTCGCAGCGCAATTACGACGCTGCTGATTGGCTGCATCGTATCATGCCACGTTAAGATTGGGTGCTCGCTGGTACCGCGCTAGCATCTCACTGGCTCCAAGTAGCCATCCTGCGGGAGGCGGGGATTTTTTCTACTTTAGAGCAGTGCAAAGAACCATTTGGAAGCCGCAAGCCGCAATGCCAGTGAGCGAAGCGACACTAGACTAGACTAGGTAGACTAACGGCTGCTGACCGACTGTCAATCAATCAACTCGTTCGCTGCATCCCATCTCAATCTCTCAATCTCTCAATCTCTCAATCTCTATCCAGACACCGCAGTGGCCACGCTATCTTACTCTCCTTTCACCACTTCCAACCCAACCTCGCTCGCCCAGTCCTCTCCGCCGCGCCTCCCTCTGCGATCGATATAGCATCTCGTTCTCGGCTCTAGCCTGTTTCTTCGCCCCAATCGCCAAAATGTCCGCTACGGAATTCACCTACCAAGACGTTGCCGAGCACAACACCAAGAAGGACCTCTTCGTTGTGATTCACGATAAGGTCTACGATTGCACCAAGTTCATCGATGAGCATCCGTAAGTCCATTCCGTCGGCCAATTGTCTCTCATCCATGTCCCGGGACTCTCCCCGCGAGTTCCAGCGAGGTCTCAGCTTTCTCGTCGGGGTCACCTTGAAGGCTGCATTTCGCTGACAATGGCGTCGTTTGATAGTGGTGGTGAAGAGGTCCTGCTGGATGTCGGCGGACAGGATGCCACTGAGGCTTTCGAGGATGTCGGACACAGTGATGAGGCTCGGGAAACCCTCGAGAAATTCTACGTCGGCGGCGTGAAGCGCAAGGTGAGTTGCTAATTCCCGGGCACCCTCCGACTATCCATCCATCCCTCTCGGTCGTCTCCGCCTGTCACTCTACCCAGGTACTGACGAATGCTATCTCAGCCCGGCGATCCCACCCCCAAGGCCACTGCCTCGGCCGTCTCTCCTCCTGCCGACACAAGCGGCGCCGGCCTGGGCACTGCCCTGTATGCCTTCGTCTTCGTCGGCGGTCTCGCCGCCTACTTTGGCTACCAATACCTACAGAGCCAGGAAGCCAAGGCATAAGAGAATAACCAATTCCCTCTTTTGCAATCAATTATAGGAATGACTAGTATAGCCAAGGAGTAAAAGGAAAGGGATCCCTCCGAGAGGAGAGGCATGTCATACTATGCGGTTTATATGGCGAAATACTTTTTTTTTCAACCGACGCATAGCTTCTACCGACTTTAATTAGATCAGATCGCATGCATGGTTCAACCTCCGTGCTGTTTCCCATTAGATCTACCCTCATTGAATAAACTACGGGTTGTCTCCCGGAGGGTAGAGGTTTTTATAGACCATAGCATCAGCCGTGCCAATTCTATAAATCCATTGAGACAACATGTTAATTTCAAATTCGCCGCAAAGTGACAGGCCATTACTAAGCATGTACCTTCTTTTTTACTTTTGTGTATAAGCTACCGGTAATTGTAGATGAACCAAGGGGATTTTATAGATGTGGTCCATAGAAAACTGTTCTTCACGTAATAGTATGAAGTCAAAAAGGGCGTTGCTGAACCCTTTCAAAATCTTTTTACAGGGTCATCTGTATTGAATGTATTGAAGCTTATGTAGCTTACTATTGTGAGAATGGTTGTAGATAAGACTACCTATATCTAAGGCACTAGTGTGTATGACTCTTGGTACCTGGCCCTTTCCTCCTTCCACGATCGGGACCATATATTGACTACCGATACACTAGACCGGATCTTACTAAACAACCAGGGATGTAAGCCACAGTTGCCCCGCCGCGAACACTCCTAACTTTTCATTTGCTAGGCAGTCCGTGTATTTGTATATTTGTACCTAGGTACCTAACTAAACCCTTTCAGCCTCGCACTCAGATACGTCAAACCTCCCTCTCTCATCATCTGTCTCTTGACGAGATTGATCACGAACATCCTCGTATCAACTGTCTGCCACCCGCCACCATGTCTTCTTTTGTGTCAGCAAAGCTCAACAACAACGGCAAGCGGTTGGCGCCACCATCGCCGTCCGCCGGCTCCAACGCCTCGCCCACCAAGTCCGATGGCACACCGTCTTCCGCATCGAAACGCCAGAAGCGCGACAACGTCGGCAGCATCAGGGACCGCGCCTCACCCACACCCACGCCCGCTGCGGCGGCCGCGGCTGCGAAAGCGACCGACTTCGGCACTCATATGATGACGCAGCTGACCTATGTGGTCGACTTTCTCAAGGCGAAGCGCGCGCCCAAGACGCTGCAGGAGGTGCTGGACCACTTGACGCTGCACAACCTGCCGGAGCAGCAGCAGAGGATCTTTGTGAACCTCATGCACAAGCACTCGCGCATTGACCACATCCCCCCTCCCAAGACCAAGGGCGCTGCCGGCGGCGACCAGCAGCCCGCCTGGCGCGGTGGGAAATACCAGTTCAAGGCCAAGATCCCGGGTGTGCACAGCAAGACCACACTCCTCGAGCATCTGCAGCACAAGACAGACGCATCGTCGCTAAGCGTCAAGGACCTGAAGGACGGCTGGCCAGACTGCGACCAGGCGATCACGGAGCTGGAGAATGAGCACAAGATCCTCGTCGTCCGCACGAAGAAGGACAACCACGCTAAGTTCGTGTGGCTCGATGACCCTCGCCTGTCTCACGCTGTCGATCCCGAGTTCTTGAACATGTGGCACCGCATCGAGCTGCCCGCGCCCGATGACATGGTGCGCAAGCTCCTGGCTCTGGGCCAGAAACCGGCCAGCGAGGCTCCTCAGAACAACGCCAAGGCCCCGACTAAGGCCGCGAAGAAGAGGAAGACTACGCGTCCGCCGAAGCACCAGAGTAACGCACACATGGCTCACTTGCTCAAAGATTACTCGCATATGAAGCGGTAGAAATATGAGTGCAGGGAACGTGGCAGAGAGACTGCTATATTAGTAAGTTAGAGGAGTCATAATATGCTCCTTTGTGTGTCGGCCCTTATATGCACATCAAAAAGAAAGTGGAAATAAGAGGGGAACAAAAATAATTTGAAAGGGCAAACTACATTGAATCGGCGTTCTGAGATTAGTCATCACCACGCAGAGTGGAGAATTTGCAAGCATTTGCCGGCGTTCGGTCATAGATCTACGATTCTAACGGCCCCAGGTAGGGAAACTTGAAAAAAATTGATTTCGTTCAACTCTTTTTATGCATGGAATTTCGACTGTGAGAACCAGCTTAACCGAAGGTGGCGGCGTATCAAATCAGTGGACGAGTGCAAAAGCGCAAAATCAGTCTGTCACCATCTTTCCTACGCCACCAAAGCACCTACTCTTTCATTGTCTTGTGACAGGGGATAGGGATAGAGGATAGGGGGCGGGGGCAAACAAGGTTGGGCCGCATCTCGAGATAATTCGTGGGGGATGGGGAAATCTTCCTTGGTATATCTCTGATTACTTATGAATCTACCGATTGGATGGTCGTGAATGACTAATATGTGCCGGCTCTGGGAACTAGAAGTCTGTATATCTCCCAGAGACAGAGACCAAAATAGGGGTTCATACACGAAGACTCAACGAGTTATGAAATACTATAGTTTTCTCTAGATTCATTCCACAGCTTCTCTGTTTTCGATCAGACATCATATCATATTCGATGTGCCAAAGCATACATATGTCACAAATCGAAACCAGCTCTGTTACAACCATGAAACACCTCGTATCGTAGTTTCTTATTTACGTATTCTGCTATATCTATCAGCCATAGAGACGAGTTTGCATGCTTCTTTCGATCACAGAATGCTAGTTACGCTAGTTATGTGTGTCCGGCAGATATCTATATACAAACAAGCAAAAAAGCAAAAGATATCATCCTTATTAACATTGCCTTATAACAATCTTATAAAGACTGAACGCCCAAACTCCGAAGTATAAGTGATGTCAGATATTTGATCATCAACATAGCCCAGGTAGCAAGTTCCTTTCATGGAAAATAGAAGTGACGAGCAATAGATACAATAGAGGTAGATTATACAAGGCGACATCGCATTGCGTGTGCTTGTGAGCCGTGATGCTACCGGAAGAAGGGGAAAAGATACTGCAAATGGACGAAAATCACGGGTTATGATCGATCAATGATGGGAAGTGGTATCTATATATGAAAATGACCAAGCTAACCGTCCATCAAGTGCTAGAAAAAGAAATAAAAAGATGCGTTGATTTTTCTCCCCGACCAGAAACTGCGTAAAACGCTCTGTGTAGGGCATACGTAAAATATTATCGCATGAATAGTCTCAAATATTCATTCCTGGCCCCAACCAAGTTTCCTGTCAGTTACGAAGCACCTACCCCTTAGGTAGTATGGTGCCAAGAAAGCGGGAAATTTGATAGGGTAGATGTTTTAGTCCTCTGGCTTAACGGCGCCATGTTTTAACACCATGAGCCTCTTCGTCAGTTTCCAGTGCGAAACATGCTCTTGTGTTTGCTCTTGTGTGTGTGTGGGTGTGTGTGTGAGACTCTGGAACGAGAAGCCTCAGGGGTAGGAAAGAGATAGCGAGAAGGCGCTTAGAGCTGAATGGCTCGGCTTTGTATTCCGCTCGCCTCAATGTGCATTGCGCGCTCGACCCTTGCACATATATCACACCTCTGTACCACGAAAACCAAAAAAGCCGATGTTGAGAATCCTCACGGGTATGCTCTTTGCTCCTTTGTGTGGCACCACGTTCTCACGCCACAGTAATCTTTTGCCGGCGAGTGCTCGGTAAGCGGAGATAACCAAAGCGTGAGTGTTCCCGGAGTCAATGCTCCGCAGCAAGCAAGCGAGGCGTTGATCAGTAATCATGAAAAAGCTGTCGATATTCTCAACACACTTATGATCCCGCTAGACAGGTTCCCCTCAATGGAGCGAATTTGACAAGTCTTGTGACTCGGTGGAGAGAGATGGTAGGTTGGATAAAGCTAGGTAGGCAAATGTGTTTCCTCTTCGATGCTGTCGTTTAGCCTGGTCTGTGTGGCTGGAGATCTGGTAATACCACTCCTACTACCAGGCCCGCTGCTACTGTTGTTATTACGGTTGGCCCTTGCTATCGCTGCCTCGCGGGCGATAGTGTCAGCAATGCCACCTTCGAGTACTAAGCTTGATGTAGTGTACTCCTGAAGAGGGTTGATTCCCTGGCGAAGTAGTTCGAACTGGTCAACAATCTCATCCGCTTTCTGGAAACCCCCGTAAACCCACCTATTGTTGAGCACCATAGTAGGCACAGCAACAATGGGACCGGCTAGCTGACTACGCACGCTGATACGATTTTGAACCTCGGAAGAGAGCATATCGATCGTTTGGTCCCACTCCGAGCTGTCGAGTACAGTTCGAATTTCATTCTCAGGGAAGCCTGTCACCGCCTTCGTGATGTCCATGAGGAATTGCGGATCTGATAGATCGTCGTCGTGTTCATGGTATCTCGTGGTGATGGCATCTAGGAGACGCATCTGGAGATCTGGTCCACGAGGCTGTGCAAGAGAGACCGGCAGATCAGGAGCACGCAGAGAATAAGGAGGATAAAGAGGCGCGTCTGTCACTGGTTGGTACACTGTTAATTCCGTGCTTATCTGTCTCGTTGGCGTTCTTTGGAGCGCGAAACGTAGTAGTTTATGCGAATTTCGTGAGTTGCCCGTGCGACCTCTCCAGCTAAATGTAATGCCAACATCCCTCCCAAGCCTATCCCATACCTCGAAACGGCTTTTTGGCAAACCTCGTTCAGCACTGTAGTAGTGGACTTTGTCATAGTCTAAAGACGTGTAGAACTATTAGTAAATGATGCTTGCAAGTCTTTTAATAGTTAGTAGAAAATATGATTCTCAACTCTTGTCATAAGTTCTCTGATTAGTGACCTCTCATACCAGTGGAGGTTGCAACACGCAACTAGTCTGCGGATGTCCCGCTTCATGCTGTAGAGATATATGGTAGATTGATGGTTGCCGCAAGCTGACGAGGGTAAGATCAAAACTTACGGCTATTCTTAGCGGTTGGCGCGAGAATAAACGGCGTGCAGGTGACTTCGAACACGGCGTCCGGATGCTTCGACTTGTAAATCTCAATTGCTATTAACAAGTTCTTCATACCGATATAACAAAAAGGACAGATGGTGTCATGGATAAATTCGATGACAAAATATTTTGTTTCCGGGTTTGCAAGGCTGGGTTTAGTACGACCTCCCTTCCTGACTGTCGAGTCTGGGGACGGCTTGTCGTCAGGTATTAGAAGGTCTTGGACGCGTATTCCTTGCATATTGAGCCTGCCCGCACGTAAACCTGGATGTTCTCAGGAACGATTTGGGGGGGTACAAGCCTCAATCCGCAGTAATGCTGGCGGAAGAGATCTGAGTCTTGCAACAATACCGACCTTATGAGAACCGTATGGAACCAACATGAAGTGTAGTCCTCGGATATAAGGACTATACTAAAGTGGTTCAATGGGGATGGTTGTGGGGAAAAGCAATGCAGCAAGTTAAGCCTATGGAGTTCCTCGACGACGGGCGGTATGCCGCATTCTCGGGGAAGCGGGGATGAGACTGGGCACTGTTGACGTGCTGCAAAGGTTTCAAGTTGTTTACGATACACAGCGAAGCAGCAGGAGACCTCGGTGACAAATTTGATGTACTGCTTCCCGACTGAAGAAGCCCGAGGCTGAGGACCACAGGTGTTAGAGCGACGGATTCCACGCTAGCATATCGATGATTAATCTTGGACTGTCGCAAGAACCGGCGCACAAGCGGTGACACTCCTAGAGGCCGGTGTATCGACTCAGCCCAAGCCAAGCTCACACGAGCTTGTTTCCATGATCTGATTTGATAGTGGATATTGTTTGCCTGTATCGTAGAAGGGATTTATCGCAACAATCAGGTCAAGGTGAGCGTCGCGCAAGTTGCAATGGATGCGATGATGTGCCAATTGGCGCATCAGATCTAACGGCAATGCGACGGATGCGCCCGCTGCGGCGCCTGCTACGACCTTGGGCCTACACTGGGGCGTCGTATTTGGCCGGGGAGAGATCCGGCGCTGGTGGCGGACACGCAAAAGGAAGACTTCCAAAAGAGAGTGTTTCAGCAAGACCAAACACGGCAGTGGGGAGGCTGAAAAGCCAAAATGGCTGAAATGTCAGGATGAGAAGACCAAACTCGCGACATCACGATGCCATGGAGGTTAGGAACACAGGGGAACGCAAGCCAGGGCCCTTCATGCAAGGCAAGGCAATGCACGCTGTCAGGCGAGGCGAGGCAAGGCAAGGCAAGGCGAGGTAAGGCAAGGCCAGCGTTTCGGCCGTCCATAGATTCCGATCGATGACGTGGTGGAGGAGGAGGAGGAGGAGGAATCAAGAGACGAGCGCTCGACCAATAGTGCCGCTGATCACAAATCACGAATCGGGCGTTGATACAGGCGCATGGTGTAAGCAGATTGGCGGACGGTTCTGCTGCGAGTCGACAAACCAAACGCAGTACATGGCTCGAGGCGGGCCAGACAGGCTTGTCGAGGTACCCAGCACAAACGACAGCATTAGTCTGGCTTGTCTGGAGGGTCTGGCTGGCCTGGCTGGGAGGAGAATGCTGTTGAATGCCTGGCAGACGGGCGCCGACATGATCCAGTTGCTTCTTTTGTCCGAGTCTGGGTCGGAATCCTACCAGAATATGCGAGTATCGTCTGATTTTGCTGCCACGGTTGCTTCGGAGGCGCTCATGCCACGTGGGATTCTCCCGGAGCTTTTTGTGTATTCCTGGAGTCCCTGATTCGCCATCGTCATCCTTAATAATGCAAAGGATCGAGCAAATCCACAGACTCAAGGCAATAAGTAACCTGAGGTAATGTGGATATATAGGTAAGTATTGAGCTTTAGATGTGTAGATGTAATGAGGGCCTCCTTGTCTAGTAGTACCTGCCTAGATACTTGGGTACCTACCTAGGTAATTAAAGATAGTATTTAACATAGCAGCCACTACCGGGGGTGACTTTTATACACCCCCTCGTAACTGCCTACCACAACTGTCATGTCTAACGTAAGTACCTAAGGTAGGTACCTCCTACAAGCAAATGCTATGCCGGTAATCGAACCTCCTTTCTGACATCACATAGTAACAGACAAAGTGGCTTGCAGATGTTTCTTGTTTCTGTCGCAAGACTGTCAGCCGCAACGGCAGCTGCTGATCATTGGCAGGCGATTGGATCCTGACATCAAAACGTGTCACGCATGAATGTTTCATCACAAGAAAGATGGAGGATTGGAAGCTAGACAAATGTCGTAACGCGATGCGATAATGGTTTAGAGACATCGCCGTCCGCATCACATCTTGGCACATATACCTGGATGTACCTCTGTCAGCCGCATTATCGTCACTATCGTCAAGCCCCAGCTCATCTTAACGCCGTTTAAGATATTGCTAGGCCGTGCTGTGTCACGGACTTTTCCAATTTTTCCTCGCAATCGTAAAAAGAAATACCCAAGCCTGGAGAATAATTACGCCTCAATCTAGCTTCACGTTACTTTCGCGATACTTTGTTGAGTTATTTTATTAGCCCTCATACACAGTTCCTTAGGGAAATACAAGGCCCTCAATACGTCACCCAGTTACTATTCCATTGCCGGCTGGTTTTGCCCTTGCCTTGCGCAATACATATAAGCGCTACCCTTGCGTGCCTGAGAACGCCTAGCTGTTCTACACTCAAGACATTACCGGGGAAGAAAACATCAAATTCACAACGCCCTATGTTCCTTGATTTCCTTCGTCGTTTTTTCCCTGTCGACTGTGAAGTGACGAAGACCAAATCAAATAGCAGTATCGCTCTGGTCCTTTGGCTTGCATCCCTAAACTCCATGCCAGTCCCCGGCTTGTGCCACTTATGAAGAAAATGCAGTGTCGTCCAGGCTACCCAGTCTAGCCAGTCTATGTCGGAGAAAACGAATCGAGTGGAAAAAGAAACCGCTACTGGGTCGCTACCCAATCAAACCTCCAACATTCTATCTCGCCAGCCTACTCTACAGGCTAATGCCACCGCGCGAGTGACCGATGAGAGTTGTACAACACCACTTATAACGGTGGGGTGAGTGAAGGTGGGCGAGGCTAATATCCTCGCTAAAATCCATTGCTGCGACCGTATCATTCATGTCGTCAAACTTCACACGGTGCGAGCTTGACGCATATATAGTGCAATCTTCCCGAAACGCTCCCGAAGGGGGGGGACAAGAGGTCTACGGGTGGTAGTAGACTGTTGGGCCTGATGCATTACCCAGTAAAGACGGGTTTGACTGATAACCCAATGCAGACAGACTTGGCCCGAAACCCGGCAAGAACGGGTTGGACTCAGCCCCTAATCGAGACAAATCGTAGTTCACCAGCTCTAAGTTAACGGGGCGGCCACCCTATTGGCCTGCCCAAAGCTCGCTCGGCCGCGGTTTAACGTCGTATGTGGATGAGGGAGGCTCCGTGCTATTAGCGCGACGGATCTGAGTACTATAGGAATACATTGGGCTCAACGCATTCCCAGCAAAAGACGGTTCCAGGTCTGGGTAGACGGAGCCATTGCCGCCGCCGTTACTGAATGTTGGCGATGGCATGTGTGAGGGTGATTGTACGTGCGAGGGAGACTGCCAACCGACACTACCCATATGGGGGCTGCCAGCGGTGCTGCCTCCCGTTGACTGATGAGACTCGATGTTCGGCTCTAGAGTTGGGGGTGGGGGGTAGCTGGTAGGATGCGAAGTTGGCCGCATGCCAGGAGTAAAGTTCCCAACGGACGTTGAGGGTTGTGCGTGAATGTCGGCCCGTAGGTGGACTGGTAGCGTTCCATTACTCATATATGAGTAGTCATTGGACCGCATCGAGTTTGGTGCAGCAGGGTCCGCACCGGGGGAGGCGGACATGTGTCTCTGGCCAGGAGATGGAGTATTTAAAGGCGATGCATGGTTTGAATTGAGAGTAGCTTCGCCGCCATCACTGCGGACGGATCTTGTAGCTGCCATCTTACTGGCCTGCTCCGTAAGCTTTTTAGCCGTCGCTGCGGCAGCCTCTTCTAGAGTTTCTGTATGTGTAAGTTGATGGCGAGTCAACGTAGTTTTCCGTGTGAATGTTTTTAGACAGTTCGCATAAAGACATTGGTAGGGTCTCGTGCCTGAGTGAATACGACGATGTCGAGCCAACGAGCTACTATCGCTGAACGGCTATAAACCTGTTAGGACGTCGTGCAAAAAACAGTCAGATAAGAGGCTTACCTTGCCACAGCGCTCACACATATGAGGCTTCTCTCCTGTGTGAACCCGTTGATGGACTGTCAAAGCAGATCTCTGGATGAACTGTTTACCACATCCCGGATAATCACATACGTGAGGCCGGATGCCGCTGTGGATGCGTTCTGAGAAAGTCGTTAGCATAGGATCATGAGGTGCGAGGCTGTAATACCGCCTTAAAGTACTTACCGTGCCGGGCAAGATCACTCCGCCGAGCAAAGCGTTTCTGACATGTACTGCAGGGATAGGCTTTGATAGGCGGCTGGGGAGCATCGGGAGGCTTGTTATATGGCATTGATAGTCCTTGACCAACAGGAGGTAAGCCGGCCAACATCAGGCTTGGGGGTATACTCGGATCTGGCAACGGCAGCTGGCCCGGGACAGTAGAGGGCGAGCCATAAGGACGATGCGCCGAGTGGTATGAAGCCTCGGAGCCATGGGGCGAATTCGCTCTATCAAATGCGGCGGGTTGAAGATGCTGGTGCGCTATGAGCTGCGGTTGCTGTTCAAGCGCGGCAGCGGATGCGGATGCAGCGGCGGCAGCAGCAGCTGCGGCGGCGACAACGGCGGCCTTGTCCTTGTCCATGAGATTACTTATGTCCATGACACCGTCCGAGGGCGGAGAACCCGACATCTTGGGCAGGTCGGGGACGGGCGAAAATCGATTGAACGTGGTGACCTTTCGGCAGCGCGGGTTGGTTAGCGATGATAGGCTCAGGAGCAATCACGGGCTGGGGTAGAACATGGATTTGGGAGAGGCCGAGGGCAAGAGACGCAGAGGCACGGATCAGAAGATGGATCGAGGATCGGAGCGCGCGCACGGGACGAGGGGCTAAGGACGAGGGCATCACAAACCAAGAAGGTTGGTTGCATGCATAGATCTCTAAGATGCTCCGAGAGACACGGAATGGGCCGTCGAACTCACCGGCACAATGGTTTTCTGTTCGCTGCAGACAGTGGAGAAAACCCTGCAGAGAAGGAGGGCCAGGTCGATATACTATACCATCCGCATGTCATGCGGGTGGTTCTGGTTGTGGTCGATGTGTTGATGTAAGAAAGGAGAGGTTCGTCGAGGCCGTGGATGCAGAAATAATAATAATCATAATAATAATTTAGAGGTGACGAAATGGCCCTGCAAATGGGAAGGGTCGAATCAGGTGAAGGGATGTGCTAAGGTTGCAGCACTCTGTCCCGCTACAGCCGTACTTGGGAGCTCAATGTGCACTTAAAATGGGATTAGTGTGAGCACTGTACCAGATCTAGGTGGTCTAGCTGCTAGCTACATTGTAATGCTAAGCTGGATCTACATATGTTACTTGTGTGGACTGTGGCTAGTGCGCATGACTCGCCAATCACAGCATCCGTGTTGTTTGCAGCAGTTGGGAAAAGTGGGTGTTAAGTATGTAGATCTGTGCGAGCATTCTATATGCATATGTGTAGGTAACATAGCCAGCAAACACTTCATTCATCTCATTAATCTCTTGGGCAGAATCTTTGAAAAATCTAGTTTGTCGGATGGCAATGGGTGGATCTGCCTATGCGTGGCGAAGTTGAGGTATTAGGAAAGGAGACCAGCAAGACAGAGTACACAGTACATCGCAATGTACCGATTATCTATGCACCTACCTAGTAGTAGTACCCGTGTTACTTATTTAGCTGTATGAGAAAGAATGTAGCTCTACCCATTATACCTATGTAAGTAATGGTACAAAATTTATGATAGAATACCTATGCATAATAGAATGTAATTCACGCGTATTTTAATACCCTTTCTGTTGGATATGGGAAAATTTTTCGAGAATGGAAAAATACTAACACTCTGTTCTTCTTCAATGAATTGGGTATAGGTCTTACCCACACCGGTACCACGGTAGTCATTTACATATAGAGAGGCTGGTGATGTACTACATACTGCGTAGGTAGGTGCGCTGAGAGGTACGCTACAATAAGGGATGGTATCATGTTGTTGTCAACTCCGTGATGTTCCTCTACCTCAATGAAGAAACATTTCACATGTATCTCCTCTTGATAAGGTTCTAGTAGAGTAGTATCCATCTCATTATGCTACACCGGCACCCTATTCTTCTTTTTCTTCTTCAACACGAACGCTTGTCACATGCTACGCAGATACTTAATAACTCACAAGTTTCCTTCAAAATACCCGTAAGCATATGAAAGATAAACTAGGTAGATATCCCGTCAACTATTTCTTTCCCATTCTGTTTGGTAGCCTATTCGCCAGCACAATACAACCTAAGGGAGCAGATACTCGAATGCCGTGGTTTGAGCTCTGGATCAGCAACATATATCCCGCCATCTTACTTATGCTTGGCATGTCGTATTGCATTTTGTAGAGTAGTGTAACGCTTACTTACTCGTTTGATAGGACTAAAACTGAGACCTCTGTACTAGTACTATTTACACCAAAGTAAATTCTGCTCTATTTCAACGGCTACCTCTTCTCTGCCTCGAAATTTCATTCACATGGCCATTTCTCCTATCAGATTATTTTTGATTTCTTGAGCAGTTGTCCGACAATGCTTTGGTAATGGTAAACCCAACTATCCCCCACCTTGAGCTGTCAATGCACAGGGCACCATGTCTAGTTCATTCGCGGCTATGATTTTTACCCGAGCCTGTCAGTATCGTTTCAGGGGGAAAGCAAGGTAGGCTTAAAGCCCCTACTAGACTCCTTCTAGAAGGCCCGTGGAACTTTTCGAGAAGCAGAGCACGGACTCGATGAAACACCATCAACCAATTAACGTAGACGTTTGCCTTTACGCATAAACTATTGTGAAGAGATGCTGGGTATCTCCTTGCTTTGTAAATATGTAAGAACTTTTTGATACCGTGGGAACTCATTGCTACCACCCTACAGCTTTCTCCCTTTCATCACCATAAGCACTATTTAGCCAGCATTTGGAGACTACCGGTATCCAGAGTTACTAGCCCTAGCCCCCTCCCCATTTAGAGCTGTAGTAGTAGTGTAGCAGTTTACATATACAGGCTTGCCATGTGGCCAGCTAGGTAACTAATGCATACTATATGCCCGTGCGAACTAGACTAAGTAGGCATATTGTGGCATAAGTACACTACATGTGTTGAAGCTGAATAGATGGATGGAGCTTAGTTTTACCTATCTGGAAATAAACTGGTCAACGTTCTTTTGACGGCGGATCCTAAAGCTTACCGCGTGCCTTCACATATTGGCATTGGCGATTCTGCACTCGCTTCTCGTAGTGTATATTTGGGTTTGGAAATAGGCAACATCAACAAGTGCCAATATCAAATTAAGCAACCTACAACCTACCAGTAGTCAAATTACCAAGTGCTCACCTACTGTTGTGATTCTTCCAATCTAAACAAACTAGGAATTCTCGGTAACATCCCCGGAATAGTGTGTCACCTGCGGCGCAGTACACTAGACTAAGTGTCAAGTTTACCGACATTAGATAAGTCCCCAATGTTAATCCCTGGAGCACCTCATCTCGGCAGTCCCGACGATATGGTAGACGCCGCTTTTTCACCCTCACCTGCCCGTGAGCCTGAGGAAAAGTTTTTATAGTAGGTTTTGGTTCTGGATTTAGCACGGAATTCGAAGCCAGTGATATCTTGGCGGAAAAATCAAGCGGCGCGCTAGACCAACCAGCAACCAACATATGCTCATTGGGTATAGCTTATAAATATGCTAGAAATGTGAAAGGTCGTGAATACCTACACTCGCCTCATACACTAGGTAGATGAGCTAGCCAGTGAAAGCTAATTGCGTCCATTCAAAAATCTTTAGTGTTTTTTTAGGCTGTGCCAAGCAAGAACCTACCCACCCATAAAATTTAGTAAAACCAAGTGGCCTTCCAAGAAACGCAGACCTCTTGTATAAAACTACAGCCTCTCTCACAATGGTTAATGATGGTTGAAGTAAGGCTGCTGCTTTCCTGGTTGGCTTGTTTCTTACCTGACAATTGAAAAGATAGATAAATGAGATGCGAATGGTCATAAATACTGATGGGATATTAATCGCATCGTGACTCACGAAGTAGCGTGCGGCCCGGCCCGCTCCGCGACGTTTCCAAGTGAATATACACATACCACGTCTATAAAGCTGTTAAGCCTAAAGATTTTTGCAAGATAGCAAGTAAGTCAGTGTATCTCACCGGCTCGAAGGTGATATGACGTATATCACATTTATCAGCAATCACTTCCAGGTTGATCGATAGGTAGTATAGATACGTACGTCTGCTCCTGATAGTGCGCCGAAGTCGTACGGATAACGCCCTTCGTCAGTTCTAGCCAATCAAGTTTCACAATCCAAAGGTAAGTGAGGCTTCGTATACAGCTGAACGGCAGGAACCTTCATGATTGGTCCTTGTATGCCGCACGTTTAGACTTGGTACGGTCTCGATGAGATAAGTAGTTCGACTAGTTCCAGTTAGTGAGACGGATACTGTAACTCCCGCCCTCAAACTCTTGAACAGGGCGAGTAATGGTTACCAGAAAACAATAGGTAGAGGCTATGGGGACTAATATGGCCCTAAATCCATAGGTCTCACTATTCATAAAATCATAGTTCAATGGTCTGGCAAAATTGCTAGATAGGTAATATTGAACTAATATCCATATAATAGTTGGCTAGAACACTTCTTCTCGCAAGTGTCAAAAATTTGATGTACGTTCTACGAAGGGATGAAGGTACAGTGGGCTGAACGTAGTGGTGGGTTTATCAGAACAATATCTGATCTGCCCTGGTAATTCTACTGGTGGTGAAATTATACACAATGGGACATACTACGCTACTTGTATGCCATGGGATTTATCTTAGAAGCTCTTAGTGTTTATGCTACGATGGAAAAAGATATCAATTTATTTGGTAAGTAACAACATTGAATCAACCTAAAAACTTTAGATACGCAGATATTGATCGTATAGATAGAATTTCCCTTCTGGTGTAATCATAATAGTCACAAGGTTCTGGTACTACTGGTAGGAACTATCTAGGGAGGAACGGCGACACATGGTTTTGATGAACCCAGGGCAACCGCGGTCCCATTGACCTTTTCCCTCTCCCATATCTATCGATCGTCTCTCATGACTTAGCCAAATGAATTAGTTTTGCTTCTTTACCGTTAAATATCTTGAAAAAAAAAATTAAGATCACTGCTTTCCATTGGTCAAAATTACGGTTACGTACGACTTATGTCTTGGTTTTGTCATGGCTAAACCCGGATCGACCTTTCGCCCGGCTGATGTCGTATATCAGTAAGCATTCTAGAGCTTTTCGTACCAACCTTTTGTTCATCCTGGTCCTCTCATGTTATATGTACCGGCATGCTCCCGAATACTACGAAGAACAGAAAATACATTCAATATAAGCAATGATTTTTAATTCATATTTTGTCAGACGAGTCCACCTCAGCCATCCCGATATTGTCAAAATCATGACGATAGACAACCAGAAGCCCGAGACTACGTACCTGGCCGAAGAACAGTTTAGGATCATGAAAGAAGCAGTAACGACCTTAGCTAGCCTGATTGCGGAGACATACTTCGGCACGCTCTTAAGTGATGCGATTTTGACAGCTAATGGTTACGCCAACAAGGAGGCCCTCAAGTTCTCCCTCTTGAAAATCGAGACCGCCCACTCGAGCAGCAGCCTAGCGTCCATGTTGAAGAAAGGGGCCTACATATACTCAGCCATATACAAACAGGAAATTGTAGGAGTTGCCGTCCTCACACCCATCACTGAGCAGATTCCTACGGCGATGGATCCACCGAAAAAGACACCACCGAAAAAGACACCACCGAAAACGACACCACCGAAAACGACACCGGTTGGAGAAGTCCCATTCCCTGATCCCTATGATCTTATAGCGGTTAAAACATATGCTCAGTCCGACGACAAGAACAATGAGTTTATGCATCAGTTACGCTGTAATATAAATAATTACTTGGGCCATCGCGACGTGGACGGGTTGTGGGGTAAGCCTCAATTTTGACTGTTCATATGTGTATAAGCTTACAGACATCTCCGCTAGAACTCTCTGGCTTTGTAGTCAAAGAAGGGTTTCGACACCAGAAAATTGGCAGGACCTTGGTCAAGCACGCTTTTTCCCAAGTTTCGAAAGGCGGTGGAGTTATCATACACGCAGAGCCTGGCACAGAAGCCATGTATCAGCATATAGGATTCAGATATGCAGTGTTGGAGCCTGGTATAGTTTACTCCGTTACTCTCGAGCCGGAGTGGAACAGCTGCCAGTATTGCGTGAGGTTTCCTATGATGATCTTTCGAAAGCAGTAGGACGGAGTATTTGAAAATGAGTAATTACAGAATGATTAATAGCGGCGTGGGTGTCTGTTGACTATCAAGTACCTTATACTATATGCACTCATGTGTATGTAGTAGGCTCATTAATAATATTAGCGGCTTTTCGTTATTGAAAGAAAGCTAGTAAGTCTTGTGAATTGTAACTATATAGTACAATGGACTACACATTACGATCCCTTTCTTCTCACTCTGTACAGTCGTCCATGATAGTAAGGTGATCTTGGGCCAATAACAAAATGCCACCAAATGAACCGCCTTTGCGTCTATCGCTCCAATGTCACTGGATACTTCATCTCGGCGAAAATCTGGATCCGTGAGTGATCAATCCCGTAATATCTAGTATCATAAGTTCAATGAAAAGATTTATCAGTCGAACCACAAAAGTTCGCATTTCTCCGGCTTAAATAGCGAGCCTTCCATTATGCCATGCACATAACCATCGCCTACGACCTTCCAGTGCTTCTCCTCAGTAGCTCGAGCCAAGATAGGTGCTTGATGTCCTTGAAGTAAAATGATGCTGTCACCAACTTTAGTGTCTCGCGGTCCAAGTCCCATATATCCATTTTTTGTGATAAAAAACCGTCGGTGCCTCGTCATGCCAACGACATGAAATAATTCCATGTATGCCGAGTTCCCTAGTATTGCGTGTGTGACGGATGCACTGGACGTCCACCCCATTGACCCGCCGGCCTTGCGCCTCAGCATTTCATCGAAGTCTTCGAACTGCTTCCTAGCGCTAGCCTCCGCATCTGGGTGATCTAGCGGTAGATACGCCCCGCGAATAACTTGCCAAAATGCATCTAGAGTAGCCTGGCCGGTTGGTAGGTAAGTTCCACCCAAATCGGCGTCCTCGCACATCTTCCTAGACACGAGGTAGAATTGGCAAAAACTGAGAGCACTCTGCCAAGATGCGAGTCCGCCTCTCAGGTAGATCGAGTAGAACGCAGACGCACTTCTCCAAAAAGGGCCTCCCGCTGATACTGTCGTTTCTTTATATCTCGGGGCTCCCGGATTGTTGACGGGGCTACAGGCCGCCACGGAATCAAATTGGAAACCTTGGACCCCTAACGAGTTCTCGTTAAGAGTTAGGTCACATGGGATGCTTCCGCCTGCACTAAAGCCGAGAGGATAAGCTTCCCACTTCGTGAATCTCCAACTAATTTGATTGGGAGCTAGAGGTTCTTTCCCGGCCTCGTAAGCGGGGTCGATAACCCACGATGGACAAAACCCTTGTGAGGCGTCTCTCTCTTTGCACCCTCTGCAAATAGCGAGAACCTGTAGATTGCCTGTACGCTCGAGATAATTCTTGGTAAACTCGGTGAAGATCTGTATATCGTCTACCTCACTGGCAGATTGTATGTTAGCCTCACAACAGAATAGCAGAGTGTACAGCGACTAGGTTGGTTATACACCTGGCTTGGTGGGAGATCGAGATAGAGGTTTGGAAAACATGGGGCATCCATACTAATCAATCTTGACAAAGGGTTCTTCATGATGTAGATGATCAATGCCTAAGATCCCATATATCCTGTCTCTTGGTTTAGTAGCTTCTTGATGTGAGGCCATTATCACGCGGAAAAAGATATCATTGGCGAGATCCTTGGGCCAGGCTTGAAAGCGCAGCATTGTACCCAAATGATTATCGACGTCGAAGTTCGTCCTTGATATACCCTGGGCCTTTGCGATTAATTCCCAATCGATCTGAAACTTACCGCAAACGACAATTGCTTCGGCAGGTAAAACGACTTCTTGAATAACCCATACTCTTCGAAACCACGGTCGCGAGAACAAAGCGCTGAAAGCAGCACCGCTGACCATGGCGTCTAGATTCACTGGTTTACGCGGTACGATTCCATCACAATCTTTGCTCCGCTGCACGTACTTCCAGTCGTAATAATTGATCTTTTCGCCGGCTTTGGATCGAGAAGCCATATACGTTATTCCTCTGAAAGCGTACTCGGTCAAAGCATCATGTTCGCCTATCCATATAATAACGCGCCGACATGAGCTATAAATATCTCCCATAAGCGCTACTTGGTTGCTCTTCTCGATAGCGTCGTCCTGATTGATGCAGATGGCATCAATCCACAGTGTCTTGGGGCGTTTGTAATCGAGGCGCCGTAAACGCAATAAAGCTGCATGGAGATTTGCCGCTATCATAAAATCTAAGCCGTCCACTGAGATCTTGACTTGTTGAGTTGTCTGCAATCCCCAGCAATAGGATAATGTCTCATATTCCCCTTCGAGCTTTTCGAGAGAGACATGTCGAAGACGACATTTAACGCGACCCGAATCCGGAAGAAGGTCGAGTAGTCGAATTTCCTGTTCTGCGACGCTTAGCGGTTGGTATTCGAACACCGCCATTGATAACCCGCCGATACTAAACCAGAGAAGTCTTCTCGGTTTGATATGAATTGAACAAAGAACGAAAGACTTGCTGGAAGTGCGCATGCGCGAGTATTGTGTTTCCTACCTTCACCCCTGCAGGTCACACTCAGCTGTATACGCGCGTATGCCCTACTTGTCATCATTTAGATGCAAGTCAGCCCCCTAACATTGGCTAGGTCTGGTGAAATTAGGTGTCCCGGTGTAGCAGCCCTGTTACCGCCGGATCAGCCCCCAAACATCCAGGGCTTCCGTACATGTACATCTTTGTACGCGATCTCAATGACATTAGGTATCGCTGCTGGTAATCTAGGTATAATTAAGTGTGTATCCAGTACTGGATAAGGATAGAGCAGATTTATGGTGAGCATTAATTACTAATAATTACCGAAAATAGCTGTTCACAACTTCTGGTTGAATGATGCACCGATATTTTTAAACGCTCCTAGTAGCATATACTTGTCAAGAAAAGCAATTCGGAAATAAACCTATTACTTGGTTAAGTAATTATTATACAGGAATCCTTCGCTACTATTACAGCATAGCCACTCATCCTAGTCTAACCAGATTATGTTGAAATTTTGTGTCAGGGCATCGGATGTATTTTAGACTGCCTGATATAGTAGCTTGAAGCTTGCTTGTTTGAACATTCGGGCGCATTCTGATTTTCTAAGGCGATGCTGGTAACATAAGCGGCAGAGGTGCTCTGGTTGTTGAAACAAAAAACCCTAAAGGACGAGAACAAGACTGGATTGGGGCTTCGTGGAATGTAATGTTCTGATAAGACAGGGGTAAAGTAATAATAGCCTCTTAAAGGTCTAGTACTAACATAACTTCATTTCAATTCTCTCGCAATATGTTACTCGATTCTATAAACCCAATAGGATGTAAGAATTTCGAAATTCAACGATATCTAGATCTTGGAACAATTGCCACGTGAAAGACCTCGTACTATGAAATGCAAATGGTACCATAGAAGGAAGACTGGCCATGGAAAAACGACGCCGATAAGTCCGCGTAGAGTTCACGGTATGTATGGCGGATCCACACCTCCGCGATAGGACTCCAATTTCGGAATCCCGAATATCCAATCCCGGAAGCTTCTATCCCACCTCTCTATCATTTGTATGCAGAATTCATGTTATATAACAAGGACTACATATATCAAAGCCGGGAAGGTATGCTAGATTGAGCAATAACCTTAAAGGTACCAAAGGTTCTTTACCCTTCAAAGATCAATAGGAATAAAGGCGAGAAGCCGAGGCTAATGTAGGTAGGCCGGCTGTTTCTTCTTCGCACAATGGGTTTTCGACTGGGACCTAGCCCACTGCTTTCAGCGGTACCATACTTGGGAGCAAGACTATTTCTCTCCCCGCCGTCCCGGTCCATCGAGGATATCGGGTGGAAAGTGGTATTCCTATAAGTAGCTACCCCATCGATTTTTCTCCACCCCCCATTAAACTTTAAAAAGAAAACCACCGAAATACCGCAGTGTTCCTCAATCTTTACAGTAGTATAGTCTTCTTTTCGGACAGTTGCGGAAAATGGATTGGACAACGGACGACCTACTGCCGAATATCATTCAGACGCTTCGGAAGAGAACGAGGCCTTTGGTATCTGTAGTCGCTCCTGATGGAAGGCTCGAACATATATCAGTGGAAGATTTGCACAATGCATCCAACAAAGCTGCCTGGATCCTCCAGCGCAGTCTGGAGAAGCATGAGGAGAGATTCCTCTATATGGGCCCTAGCGATATTCGTTATCTCATATGGGTGCTAGGAGCTATGAAGGCAGGCAAATGTGTAGGTATTGCATTCGACTAAGCTATCTGCACGAGACGACGAGGAGACCATAGCCCCTGTGTTCGTTATTGCAAGTGGTGACGACCACTGACTACTGCTAGGCGATCTATCCGTCTCCAAGCAACACCGTCCCATCGAATGTGCGATTCTTCTCGACTGTAGGTGCAACGAAGCTGCTCTATGCACCTGAGATCTCCGATTCTCTTCAACCTTTGCTGGAGTCAATAGACAAGACAACGACACCGATCTCAACGCCTTCCTACTTGGAGATGCTAAATAAGGAGGTCGTCGATGAATTCCCTTTCCTCTTTACGTTTGATGAAATGAAAGACAAGCAATTTAGTGAGTTTGCCTGACATTTTTTTTGCTCCTAGATGTGCTATATTTGTGCCGTAGACAATCCCTCCTTGGTTTTACCGTGTCCCTTTCATTTGATATTATAGCCTTTGGTCAGGAAATTGATAGCTAATATTCTGCCATTTCTAGTGGGCCTCCATGTAAGCCATTTTGAAACCGTTCAGCATTCTCCTGAGATGAGTTTGTAGAACCAGAATTTTCTGCACAGACAGTTCTACTTCTGCGCACCCTGATTACTTTACACCCATACCAAACAATTCTGCTGGTGATATGTACTAATACCTCCTAAGACCTCTGGTACATCAGGACACCCCAAGCCTATTTACTGGACCCATACAGCAATAGCTACCGTGACTGTCCCGTTTGATTTTAACACGTTGCCTAACCGTCCGGAGAAGCCGCACTTGACGCGTGTAATACTAGAAGGAAACGATGTCTTCCTGCCGTTCCCGCTTTATCATGTAAGTTAATGATGACCATATTATCATCGTCGTTGTGACTGAAAAATCTGACTGAATGGTCAAGCTTGGCGGAATAGGAGTGCTACTTCGATCAATCGCAACAGATTCCACGATTGTACTTCCCGCGGCCGGCACGCGTCTCTCACCAGAAAATGTTGCCAAAATGCTTGAAACATCTTCACCTACCGGCGCTATGATGCCACCATCGGTACTGGAAGCCCTGCTGAGCAACCCCCGCGCACTAGAGGCAATATCCAAGGTCAAACACGTCGCCTATGCTGGCGGGCCGATTAATCAAGTCTTAGGTGAAAAGCTTGCCAAAGTCATCCCGCACATGTTTCCCATGTATGGATGTACAGAGGGGTTCGGTCCTTAGTAAGTCGCACATTTGTTCTATCTCCTGCCGCACTCTTCCTGCCGCCCGCTGGGGGCTTAGTGTATGAACTGATCGAATCGTATTAGTCTCGAGTCCACAGGTGATAACACACACTGGGATGGTATGAAGTTCATAGACTTAGGTCAGCGTATGGAGGAGGTCTATCCAGGATTATACGAGCTAGTAATTACTCGTACGGACCTCATCAATCGAACTCAAGCCTACTTTCACACATGTCCACATCTTGAAGTGTACCGCACGGCTGATCTCTTCGCGCCGATAGAGGGTTCTGATGGCTGGTGGAAGTTCCATGGCAGGACAGACAACTGGGTCATTATGTCAAATGGGCTCAAGATGGATCCGACGCAGACAGAAGACACTGTTAGTGCTCACAGAAACGTAATGGGTGCCTTGGTCACCGGATCCCGTCGTTTTCGGCTGTGTCTTCTCATTGAGCTAAAGGCTGAATTAGCGCCAAAAACTGAGGAGGAAAGAAAAAGGGCTCTGGACGAACTATGGCCGACGATCGACAAAGCGAACAAAGCTGCACCTAGGTTCGGGCAAGTGCCAAAAGAGCTGATCATTTTCACTTCCCCGAACAAGCCGTTCTCGAGAGCGAGTAAGGGGACTATCCAGCGAAGGTTGAGCATAGCCGCCTATGAAGCCGAAATTGAAGATTTATACGCGAAGGCAGAGGAGGGACTGCTGACCAGTGGCTTGCCAGCTCTTAAGTCTACAAGTGTCAACGATTTACAACCATTCCTCAAAGACCTATATTCTGAAACCTTGGATAATGACGAGATTGGATTTGACGATGACCTTTTCACAAAAGGACTGGATTCTCTATCGATCTTCATGCTTGCGGCCCGTATTAAGGCGGGTCTTCGCAAATACGGTATTTCAGAGGAAGTCCTAGGAAAGGTAGACAACAGATTGCTGTTCACTTCCACAACGGTATCACTGCTAGCGCAAAGACTCTCAACCGTCTTGTCTGGTTCTGACGGTGCAGGCCAATCAGGAAATAACGACAACGCGGACGATGTGCGGGACTTATTGGCGAAGTATGAGGCGAAAATCCCGACGATCTTACGCAACGAGAGTCAAAAAGGCCAGACTATTGTCCTCACTGGATCACGAGGATCTCTCGGGTCTTACATACTCGCTGCGTTACTCGCTAGAGAAGATGTTAAGAAGGTATACTGTCTGAATCGCAGCTCGAACGTCCAAGCCGACCAAATCTCCTCTTTCAAAGCTAGGGGACTGCCAGAGTTACAACTGGAGCGGGTTGAATTCCTGCAAATGAACCTAGCGGAGCCGAAGCTGGGTTTGACAGAAGATGAGTACGCCAGCCTCGCAGCGGACGTCACAACCATTATTCACAACGCGTATCCCGTCAACTTCCTCATGCCGGTTCAGTCGTTCGAGCCACAGATCCAGGGCCTTCTCAACCTTCTCAAGCTAGCGCAAGACAGCGTCCGAGACGCAGCCATGCTCTTCGTCTCTAGCATCTCGGCGGCGCTTCCCGTCTCCGGGTCGCGCAGCGTCATCAAGGAGACGGTGCTGGATATCGAGGATGTCGGCTCACTTGGGCAGATGGGCTATGGGCGGTCCAAGTTCATCTGCGAGAAATTGATCGAGAAGTACGCGTCCTCGAGCGGTGGCAAGGGCGCGATCCTCCGCGTTGGCCAAATCGCCGGACCCCTTCATGGAACTGGGGTCTGGAATGTCTGGGAATGGGCCCCGTCCCTGGTGCTCAGTTCCAAATTCCTCGGGGTCGCTCCCGAGTCCATCGGCACGGCGGCCATGGATTGGATACCCGTCGACGTCCTTGGCCAGATCGTCAGCGAGCTCGCGGATGACGTCGCGCGGCGCGACGCCGGAGCTGCTGTCGTGTACAACGTCTTGAACCCGGAGAGTACATCGTGGGAGGAACTCCTCCCGGCGGTAAAAGAGGTCGTTCCGGAGACCGTGCCTACGGCCGAATGGATCAAGAGACTGGAAGGGAGTCAGGACGCAGGCCCTCGTGCTGTGGAGCAGAACCCCGGTGTGAAGCTTATTGACTTCTATAAACAGACGTTCCTGGATGATGGTGACCGCAAAGTCGTTATCTTTGAGAAGCAAAATCTGTTGTCGGGGAGCGAAACGGCTAGGAATTTGGCGCCTGTCAAGCCGGAGAATTTAGCGAAGTGGATGAAAGGCTGGGGTCCGTAGGTAGCGATTACGACATATTTTCGCTTGTGGTCGGAAGGGGGGTTTTCGCACTTTGTTTTGGTCTGTTGATTTGTCGGGTTCTTCCTGCGAGGTCATTTATTGGCCTCTAGAACTAAGTGAGCACTGAGTGTTGACTCTTCCCTTGAGACGTGGTAATTATGACTGATAGCTGTAATGATACAATGAGCTGTCCTTTGAGGAGAGGTGACTTGTTCGTAGACAAGGCTCAAAACAAAGCCTCGTAGATTCTCGTCTTAGCCCACTGTAATTTTTTATTGCTCCGATTGCCGAGGACAAGAGTTTCTTTCGTGTTGAAGAGCAAGAATATTGGCCAGACAAGACAAGTAGGTTAGGCTAGGTCCTTTGGTCATGTAAACCACAATACGTCTGAAGACGAATGACCCCGTTCCCTACAACGGTATATAAAGGTGGCCTTAACTCCCAGTTCATACCACACTTGGCTCTATATAACAACTATATATATACTATCAACAACCTGACAGGATCAGTAGTATCTACAACGATAGAAAACCACTCGCCAACAAACAAAACAGCTCAGCAAAAACGAGATCATGGCTGGTACTGCTTGGCAATGCTGCGACTGCACCCACTGGAATAGTTTTATGATTGAGGTCTGCCGTCGTTGTAAACATGACAACTGCCCGGGTTGCAGTGCCAATTACGGGGATATGTAGTCAGATAGTAAGCAGTGTCCATACTTCCTGCTATATATAGGTATAAATAAACCAAAAGTTAGACTTGGATATGATTCTCCTATGTTTTATTTTGTTGACCATCGTTTGCATTAGGTTAGGTAGTGAATCTTACCCGTAATGCAGGAACATGTACTGAGCTCCACCCATCCCACTAACACCAGGCAAACGAACCCCCAAATCGCGGGGCAATAGGTATCTAGGTAATTGCGTGTTCAGCGGTGCCTACGAGGCGGTGCCTACGAGGCGGGGCATACCTAGGTAAGGTATAATACATAAGCACATTACCCAGGTGTATCTAGACGATTGATCACCTACATCTATCAGGTACCTTTACAAACAGCAGCAGCAAACTCAAAGTAAAAACTCTCTTCATCTGGCTCTTTACATCTGGTTAGTAAACCAGGAAATTGCTTACCATGGCAACCAATCCCTACGAAGGTATGAAGTTCCCATTTGCGGCCAGAAGTATAGAGACCCCCTAAAGCTCACTCATGGCGGCGGCATCTATCTAGTCGAGCACAATGTGAAGCCCTCCGAAGAACGAAGACACCGGCGACGTCCCGACATGGCCTCCTTCACATCCCACTTGCACCAGATCAGCTCCGACCCGGCGACCTCGCGAATCGGTGCCACGCCCGTCGACACCGCGGCGCTCTTCCGGCTCCTGCAGGACCAATTCGCGACCCTCGCCGCCGACGCCCCGACGGAAGCGAACCGGGACTTCCTGCTGTCGCTTGAGCAGCTCTTGGAAGAAGACATACGCAATTCGCCAGAACGCATCCAGGGCGTCGACCAGATATACCTCGACAGTCTGGATCGTGTATCGCGCAAGAAGCTGCAGTCAGACCCGGACGGCACCTGTATGATTTGCGCCGAGAAGTTCCTCGACGATCCGCATCCGCTTGTTGTCGAGCTACCTTGCCATGGCACGCAGTATGTATTTCTGAGTCGGTATACTCACCATAAATGATGGTTTTTAACTCCAATTTTTACAGCATCTTCGACCTAGAGTGTGTTGGTCCTTGGCTGCTAAGTAAGGGGACTTGTCCCGCGTGTCGGAAGGATCTCACGGTATGAATGATAGGCCTCCCCCCGCTACGTAGTTTGGATCGAGCAGGTACTAATCCTCGTTCTCTGTAATAGAAAAAGAAGACCATCGAGATACCGAAAGACGACGAGGAGGATGAAGATATCGATGGGCTGTACGGCTGAAACCTGGCCACCATCGAAGTATCGATTTTACGTAGGTAGTCGTACTCCCTATTGAGTGTTTTGGTGATACCCAGATTATGAGCAATGCGAAATACAATATTACACTGCAGGATATTCGCATTATATTTTATGCCACTGAAATCGTCGCTTATGTCTAACAGTCCAGAACCGAATAGAGCCTCGGGTTTCTTCACGCCGCAATATGATACATTATATATAGATAGACTCATCCCAGCCTCGCTTCATGACTTCCCTCCTCGCCCCTCATCGACTAGAAAACATCAATTCAATTAACCTTCCCCGCCTTGGGCGCATTACCAGTACTACTCCTCTTCGACTGTCCATGCTGTGGCCGGTCTTCCGTCTCGTTGCGACCGCCCTTCGCGAAGTCGTGGTCGGCCGGGCTAGAGTCGAGTGGGTTCTGCTTGCCCTTTTGCGCGGCTCCCTCGGCGGCCGTCTCCCTCTCGTGCTCCGGCGCCGTCTTGTCCGGGTTGAAGGCAGCGTCACCGTGCTGTGCCGCTACCTCGTCGTCCGTCCCGCTCTGCGTGTACTCGTGCGCCTTGGGCTTCAGCGACTCCCGGTCCATGTCGTCCTTGTACGGTAGTCGGCCTACAGCCGTCTGGTGCAGGAGCCGACTCGTGCGGCTGGGTAGGAGGCGGGCGCTTTGGAAGACGGAGGTGCGGAGACCGGACATTTTTGGTCGGTTTGAGCGTGTGTAAGTGTCGGTATGTGTTTAAGCAAAGGGATAGAGATGTACGTTATTACACCAGGGGGAATAACTAGGTTGGTTTCGTTGGTCGAGGTGTTGTTGAGGCTACTTTATTGGTGCGTTAGTATACCGCATCTATTTCTCTTAGAAAGTGGCTTTCTGTGTAAGAATGTTATTTGCACGTTCAATTATTATTGTGACCCAATTGATAATGTGAATTATTTGATTTGCCTCAAGTAATGATGTAGCTGTAGCTCTAAGTCGGGTGATGACGCGGTGACGTCACAACTAGGTCCCGTATGGGGCTGCCTTTTCGATATTCACAAAAGCTCTGTAGAGCCTCTACTTTGTAATGAAAGTATTTAGTGTCTCTGATGGCCTTGCCCCTGAAATATAAGAGGCGAAAGCACAGTAATTGAGATAGATGCTCATATCAGTCTATGTGGTTGTGAAGCACTCTTGGGAGTTATACGGCTCATTTCGCAAATTTCTTAGTTAATGGTTGAAGAACTATATCAGAGCATCTTATACATATTTAATTAAAACAGTATGTCGAAAATTCCTCCCTAAACAATATTGTGCCCGCTAGGGTAATGCTCTGCGATCTAGCCGTCATTTCGAGGCCAACTACATCATCTTACCCGGTAAGACGGGAGATATATTGGTTGCTTATAAATAGTGGTAGCCCAGCAGCGCAAAAACAACCTCGAAGTTGGCAACGATGCGGCCAGTGGCCGCATTGTGGCCAACAGATTGGGCGGGCTTAGGTGGAATGGAGGAGGGAGCTGCCGTGGCAGTGACAGTAATAGTAACATAGGATTGCGTAGTCTGAGCAGAACTGTCGTGCCAGGGGAGCCAAAGCTGAGAATACCACCCGTGGTCTTGGCTGTAGTTGTTGAGGCGGAGGCGCTACCTCCGTAGATTATCGACGTGGGTTCAAAGAATATGAAGGTAGGGGAGTCGTTGCCGTCATGTGCGCTTACGGATGAGATAGGTATGCTCTCGGATGTCGACGTGGAGTCTAAACTGCTGCCACTGTCTTTGCAGTCATCCCCGAGGTCGCAACAGGTACCATTGCTTGTGCAGATACCAAAGTCGGGGGCAGTAGTATTCCTGGCTACTGCGACAGGTGCCCGTAGCGGGCATACAATAGTCACCGCAGGGCACTTTAGGGGAATCGCATGGAGTATCGCTAGAGTCCCAACACACTATGATCAGGATAAAGGTTAGTGAGAAGTATACATAAAGGAAGTTGTATGGGTATCGTAGCATCATACGACGAGACTGTCGGCTATATAGCTTGACAACGGGGATGAAAGGGGCTGAAGATGGTACGATCAACTTACAACTTCGCCAATTGGACAACATGAGTCGGGTATGCAATAGTAGCCTGTGCCGTCATTGCAGCAATTGTCCCCGGCGTGCATGCACCCATATTCGCAGATTTCGTACCCTGATGGACAGGTAGTCAAGATGTTTCTAAACAAGCCCTGGTTTGTTGAGACGGCCTGCCGTATTCGGGGCTCTTTTGAAGCAAAAGCGAGTGGTGCGAAAAGTATAAAGTTCTGAGAGCGCATCTTACTTAGTAGTAAGAGACGAAGACGAAGCAAGAAAATGTTTATTTGTAAAGGGCGGGTATAAAAGAGTTTCATGAGGACCTAGAGAGCGTGACCTGTCTAATTTTTTATTGCTTCTCTTACCACCCATCACATCAAACTCCTTTTTCATGCAGCGGGCCTTAAGCATAACTTCATGAAGCCATCGCATCAAGCTCTTGCCAAGATGTTGGATTAGGCCCCCAAGGACATCCCTCAAATTAAAGTTAATTAATCCTTTTAATTGTTAGTACCTTTGTCCGTCTTATATACTACATAAAATCCTCTGTGAGGCCCAGTTTGAGAGATTCGTTCACCGAATAGTACACGGGAGATGTGTCAGGATCCCCGGTGGTAATAGGCGCCAGGCAAAGCAGCTATATTTACCTCTTCATATCATCAACACCTGCATACTCGTCTCGCTCGATTCCTAGCATATGCATAATAGGAGTTGTCGGTAGTCACTAAGTAACTAGTTTCAGCCAACTTAGCAGTCTTCGAACGCTCATCATAAAAACTGAGTTGATGAGCCGAAGCAAAGGCGGGGGAAGATGACACGGCGGGTGAGGCCTTTTCGAGGGCAGGTGCGCAAAATGAAGGCAACGCCGGAATCAATATTAGCAGATCACACTCGGATGTCACTATAACAAATTACATTACGGCTGGTAATCAACATCAGAATGGTTACGTAAACTTCGGTAACTAAACCAGCAAGATGAGCTGAAAGACACTCCGAACTCACAGACTGGTGTTAAGAGTATATATGAGCAGTCACTACTGAAGCCTCCTTAACTAAGCATTGACCGTGAGGCTAATATTTATCTGATGCTGTGTGGGATCATTATTAACGCCAATAGTGCTTACATTATTTGTGAGTAACTATCAAGAATAGAAATAGATAAATAGAAAGCCAGCCATATACTTCAAATTGCTGCGTTCCTGAAGTACATTTCCAATGCAATACCTTCAGAAGTTAAAT